>OX327003.1:6600000-6850000 GCA_946800695.1 Geum urbanum
TCCTGCTCCTTCCTTCATTTCTAGTTTTGTGCTTTGTCTCTGCCATGGCTTCGCTACAGAGAGAGAGAGAGAGAGAGAGAGAGAGAGAGAGAGAGAGAGAGAGAGAGAGAGAGAGAGAGAGAGAGGATGGCATGGCATGGCTGTAAATAATTAAAATTTTAAGATTATGTTTGTTATAGGGATGACCTAATTTAGGATAAAAATGTTGGGTGACCTAATCTAGTATAAATCTGATGTAAATGACCTTAAGTATAATTTATCCATAAAATAAACTCTACAATTGTTCATTTCAATCTAATTAGCATGTCAACATCGACATTACTACCCTATATCAAATTCTCTTAGTTAATTGACAAAGAGTAATTGATAGAATCTGAATTCTTGTTATTTTTTGCAGGAAAAAAAAACTTGCTTGTTTTCTTCATTCCTCCCCCTTTCTTCAAGAGAATATGGGAGAAAATCACATGTTCAAAAATAGAGTTAGTTCGACAATGAATCGATCTTAGTTAATTCAACATTGAATTGATCTTAGTTTTTTTATTGTAAGTCATTATCAAATTTGTTTTGTTATATGTTCTTCGATCTACATTGATTTGAGTTACAAGATGCCAAGCAATACTTCATATTTTGTATTTCAACTGTTGAAGGTTTAGATTGGTAATTTTGTTTTTCTCTTTTCTTCTTAGATTCAAGGTGAGAAAAGAAAAAAATGGATAAAATTATAAGATGATTGGTAAAATATCTAGAAGGAGGTGTAAGTAGAGATTTTAGAGGTGTGAATAGACGCACTATTCAATAAAATTATTTTTAATGACTCTTAACATGATATTCGAAATCATTTTTATTCAAGCCAGATTTTTTTCTATTTGACTTTATCAAAAATAAATCAAAGATTTTTTAGGTTCGGGAAAAATACATCGCCCTACACAAATAGTTCAACTGTGCAAATTTTCTCCTTAAGCGCATATCTGAGTTTTATTGATTAAAAATGGTCTTTGGTGATATATGTACATCGGTTTTTACCTAAGGGGGCTTGCAGTTTCCTTCACGATCCTCCATCCTCAATTGAGTTTTTAATTTTGTGATCGATCGACTAGTAAACTAAGGTACATAGTCATATAATAAGAGTGAATATTTTGCTCCAATGGTGTGTGTGTGTGTGTGTGTGTGTATATATATTAGTATTATTTGATCTTTAAGACGAAAATACAATTTAAGGTTTGTAAAGTACTCATATATGGCTACGTGAGTCACACTCTTAGGAATATTATGAGTTGTATATTATGTCGTTAGTAAGTGTAATTATTTTTCTAATGGGTTTGTAAGTAGTCTTGTATATATGTCCTAATTCAGGAATGATCAATATATCAAAAAAAATTTCATCTTTATGTTCTCTTTGACTTGGCATCAGAGCTAGGTTTGATCCTAGAGTTTTTTTTAAAGATTTATCTTAGTTTCCTCTGCGAATTTGCTCGTGTTCCTTGTCTTGAAACATCTGTTTTGTCTTGTTTCACTAGTTGAGAATATCTCTCGAGCCATCGAAATCTTTTATATCTGATTGACCAACTGATTTCTTCATTTGCTCGATTCTTGTCTTGTTCACTTGAGAAGAATTTGTCATGGCTTTGAATATTTTGATGTTTGAAGAACCAGTTTTCTATATGGTATGGAGAGTTAAGACCACATGGAGGGTAACGTTTCTCTAATTGAGAAACATCAAGGTAAAATTGGTATCGCTTTAAAAGTTATTGACTTTACATGTGGTGATACATGGATAATCGATCAATTTTGGTGCATCTAATCATATGACATTTGATAAATCTCTTTTTTCAAGTCTGTCTACATCCTCTATATCTGAAGTGTCTAATGCAAATAGTGTGTCTTTTCCGGTCTTAGTTTATTGGGTCAATCCAAGTTACTATGTCTATTGTATTACATAATGTTATTAATATTTCCTTTTTGTCTCATTATTTGTTATTGTATCTGAGTTGAATTCACAAAACAAATGCTCTGTCACATTTTATCCCGTGTATATGGTATTTCAGGATCTATATACTCATGCAATAATATGTAAGGGAGATCGGAGGGATGAGACTATTCCACATGGATTATATGTACAACGGGGAGACATAAGCGTCATCAAGACATGCTGCCCTGACATTGAATTTTGATTGGGTTAAAGAAATTTTGTTATGATATTGTTGGTTGGGTCATTCGTCATTTTATATTTGGAAAAAGTCTATGTCATCCTTATTTTGTTGGGATAAAGGAGGGTAGCCTCTATTGTGAAACTTGTTCATTTTCTAAGAGCCACATGTTTAGTTACCCTCTAAGTTTTCATTCTAGTTTAGCTCCTTTTGGATTAATTCATTTAGATGTGTGGAGGCCTTCAGCGAATTCTACTGTATCAGAAATAAGATAATTTGTCTTGTTCATTGATGATTTTACAAGATTGACAATGGTGGTATTGATGAAAAAGAAGGATATTGTATTATCTGCATTATTGTCTTTCATAGCCTTA
This sequence comes from Geum urbanum, assembly GCA_946800695.1. Lineage (NCBI taxonomy): Eukaryota > Viridiplantae > Streptophyta > Magnoliopsida > Rosales > Rosaceae > Geum > Geum urbanum. The sequence goes on from OX327003.1 coordinate 6,602,522, forward strand.
TTCAAACTCTGTATAGTGCTTGTGTAAAGGTGTTCAGTTCTAACAAACGGGAGAGAGTTTGTCAATCACTCTTTGATAAGTGAAAAATCAACCACAAATATAACCTTATTATTATGAAAATATATCAATGTAATAATTAATAAATAGGGGTTATTACCCGCAGAGGGTGAAACTAAGACTTAATATACTAATTAGACGCAATTGTCGGCAAATTGGCAGTTTCGACTACTGACACACATAATACCACGAACATAAGTTACATTACTCTAAATGCTACAAAAATTTAATACAAAATATTAGAACTAGGTGGATGCATGAGTATGTGCTGATTTTTCATTAGACTATTATGTTTTCTCATATGTTTGAAAGTCATCATATGAGTACTAATGTTGTTTACTTTGTTAGTTAGATAAAAATGCAAACCTTTGTGATACTAAATTGCAAAAGGAAAATTATTTTGTAAAATTGACAGTAGGATTTGATGATTAGATTAATCTAAGCACGATGTAAAAATTTAGAATTTTTCGACTTCGATCCATGACTTAAATTGTTTTGACCTTAATGCTCTAACGACTAAAATGCAAGTAGCGCTCCGTACAAAAAAAATTGAGAAAAAATTTCACACACACATTCCATGGGGTTCATATCTACCTCACCATGTCAAAAATATTTCTCAAAAAAATTAAACTCAGGTACTCCCCTATAAGAAAATGAACAAAATAATTCAAAAAGGCACGGAAGTCTATTTCACAACATATTTTTTGCAACATGACCGTTGAATAATCATATATTTGATCTGAGCCGTTTATTAATTTTTGAAAAGATAAGTTTTTATTTATTTATATAAAATATTTTTACAAAGTAAATTTAATAAAAACACCTTGCTGAAAATTCAGGGTAAATGTTTTAACTTTTCTCAAACAACCCCCAACCCCTAAGCCCTATTAGAACAGTAAAATTAGAACTGTGAGATGTACATGCAAAGCCATAGAGTTGTGATGCAAGGCGAATCTGAAATCGGAGATCTCGACGATGTCGACGTGGAGGAGAAGGAGGCAATGGCTCGGATCTTTGAGAAGTCTGACATGGTTACCGGAAATGACAACGTTGTCACCGAAGAAGCAGTGAACGAGGACAAGAGGATTGTCTCATAGGTGGTGAACGTAGCGGTGGCAGCAGAGGAGGAGAAGGATCTGAAACTCGAATCGGACTCGGATTCGGTTTCAGAGTTTTCGAAAGTGATTCGAAGGACGAAGTCAAACAAGTTTGAGAGGGTTCCCGTGCCAAAAAAGAAGAAGAAGCTGCAGAGGTCGGAGACAGAGGATTGCCAGAAAATGCTAAGGTCTAGCGAGGAAACTATGCCAGAAAATTTTGAGGATGATGGCAATGAAAAAATCACGTTTTCTGTATGCAATTAGAGATTTATAATGTTGAATATTTGAACAAACTGGATCCAAACGTTGCATTGACAGGATGTATATAGTTCACTGAAGAAGACATGGCATGTTCATTGTTTGCTCCAGAATCCGGTCGGACAATGGGAAACACCTTGAAGAGGATGAGCAGGTTGATTCACCTGAGCTGTTAAGAGAGAAAGTGGGCGTTAAAAGTGAAGACAGGGTGGCCCGCCTATCACACTCCGAAGCTTAAGTTAGTAAGTGGATAAGGAAAAGAGAAGGAGCGAGAGAGTAAGTGTTTTGGGCTAAGAGATGAAGTCCTTGATCTTTAAGACAATCACTTTACTATATAACTACCTGGAAGCGCGTTACTTCATCGTCCTTCGATGTGGGACTCAGTGCATTTCTTTTCAGAACACGCGTGTATGAGATGAGATGCGAAGTAAGCCAGAGGCTATGCCAACAAGTCCCCAAGTCTTCATTCTAAGATCATTCTTGAATGGGAAGTTGAATCGATTCGCCCATTCCATACACGCAACTTCGCTTATAAGGCGTACCCATAGTCCCCTTCAACTCCACATAACAGAATGATCCGCTTAGTACAGTTTTTACTTATTGGGCGTACCTCTAAAATGAGCGCTGTGTGCCTAGAGAAGAAAGTAATTCTGAGCGGTTCGCTTCAGAATGTAAACATAGCGCACTTTACAAGGAAGTTCTCCTGTGGGCGGTGTTTCTACCGAATTACGCGCGGGGGCGTAATGGGGCAGAAGCAACGATGTTGTATGCTTCCTCTCTTCCTTCCTTCCTTCTCTTCGTGCGTCCGAACGGTGGGGCTGTTCGGATGGGCGGGCTTCTCTCCTCCTCTTCGTGCGTGCGGACTCCTTCCTGTCGGGCGGATGGCTCTCCTGTCGTGCGCTTCTTCTCTCCTGTCGGATGATCGTGCGGGCGGTCGCGTTCGGCTGTTAGAAGAATACAACAATGAATAGACGGTCAGGGGTCGAGACGGGGTGGCCCGCCTTCAACGCTCCGATGCCTAAGTCAGATGATGTATTGGATATAACAGTCAAGCGGACGAATAGTGTTTAGCGGGGTTGAAAGTGATATTGAGTCCAACGTGTTGTGTTGAGATTCAATGGAGTCTGTTGGAATATATCTTACCTGTAATAAATACCTGATATATATAGGTGGTTGAGTTTGGAACCTGGTGGTGTTCTTCGATGTGGGACAACCTGCACTCCTGGTGTGTGTTTTGCTCATTCGGGCGCGCTCCCTCTGGGCGCGTGCGCGCTCGGAAGGGGTGGGTCCGGTGAGCGAAGTTGGTGCCTCCTTGGTCTTGCATGTGGTGTGGTAGGTGTTGCTAATCTGCTTAATTGGATAAATATGTTAATCGTACAGGGGTGGGTCCGGTGAGCGAAGTTGGTGTCTCCTTGGTCTTGCATGTGGTGGTACGTTTGTTAAGGGCCCAAAATAAAAGAAGATGGGCGCTGCCCGAGGAGCGTAGCTCAAAAGAAAACTGGATGGACACTTTTGGCCTATTCTGGAATGTATAAGTCTAAGCCTTTAGTATTGACAGCTATTTGGATGAGCTTGTCATGAATACGTAGGCGCTTGGTGATTGACTAGTGGTGAGCGCACTGTTGGGGCCGGACCACGTCTACGCACGTAGCAATGCAAACCACAATAGAGATAACAAAGTTCATTAGTTTATTTATATAATTTGATGAGTAGGAATATATATGTATAATGCATGCAGACGTCTAGCTTAAGTGAGAGGGGATATTAATGCATGCATGCATGCACACGTCGAGCCATATATTTTTTTTTTGGGTCTAATATAAGCGGCACATCTAGTTATATGTAAGCGAGGAAACTTATCTGGTTAATGAGCTTGCAGCGTAGGCCTGGCACTTTAGCTAGTGACCCGTCTTGATAAACTCAGCATATATATTTCAAAGCAGTGAAGTAGTTGGATTCGGTTTGCTTCCACGCTTGAAATTTTCACGCTTAGGAAAAATGGTGAGCCTCACACATATCAGTAACGATGTTGTTGCGGTGGGACATAATGCTGGATTAAACAATCGAATGGTAATTTAATCTTTACTTCGGCACATGAATTGCACATGTTTGCAGTCTTGAAGTCGACCTGACTTGGCCTCGAAGTCCATATGACCTGAAGCCGACTGATCGAAATGAAACCACACCGGCTCTCTTCTGAAAAACCTAGCCGAAACTGAAGACCCGATCGATCGAACTCCGGCTTGGCCTGGTCTCCGACCTGGCTTAGCCTTCAATTCGTGCTCTCCCCCTCTTTTCCTTCTAGATTTCCGTCAAGCTCAAATCTCAATCCATAAACTCAATCCTTTAACTCCCTCAATCTGCTCCACGAACTCTCTCAATCTGCTATACAAATCTCACAAATTTGGGATTAAGGTGAGTTTATTACTACTATGGTTTTTCCCAATTTGTTTGAAATTTAGGGTTTACAGCTTAGTGGATATCGAAGGTAATAGAGACCTTTGACTTTGTGCATACATATATCAAATGGTTGATATATTGTTGATATGTTTGCTAATTTTTTATTGAGGACCTCCCGTTGGGTTACCCAAGCGTCACTAGTGACGATTCCATCGTCGACGACTACCACAGCCTCAAGATTGATCCGTATCGAGGTAATGGTTCCAAAACCCTCTCAATTTGATGTGAATTTTTAATTCGAGAATGTTAAGGTTTCAATGGAATTGAGTTATGATATTCATTTGATTTGTTAGGGTTTGCCGATCTGATTCGGAAGAGACGAAGCTATTTTTGTAGAAGCAAGTGAAGTTGTTTCACACTACAAGAAAAATGCACCTAGACCATGGATCATTTCCGTCGTCTAGGTGTAGTTTTCCGTCGTCTAAGTACTTAGACGACGGAAGCTCCGTCCTCCAAGCTTCGTGCTCCAAGTGCTGTCATCCAAGCACTTGGACGACGGAGATGGAGAATTCCGTCGTCTAAGTGAAAACTTAGACCCCGGAGAATGTCCGCGGTCTAAGTGCTCGCTTGGACCGCGCAAAATTTTCCGCGGTCTAAGTTTGCACTTAGACGACGGAGAATTCAACGTCTATCTCCGCGGTCTAAGTTTTCACTTAGACGACGGAAAATGAATTCTCCGTCGTCTAAGTGAAAACTTAGACCGCGGAAATCGTCCATCTCCGTCGTCTAAGTGGTGATTTTGTAAAAAAAAAATTAAATGAAAAATTCATGAAATGCTAATTAATAATTTAATAATTAGCATTTAATGAATTTTTTATTTAATTTTTTGTATATAAATATTCATAATATTGCAAAATTTATTGAATGTTAATTATTAATAATATATAATACGTACAAAATTCATAATGAATAAATAATTTAAATTATTATGGATTTAATTAAATACAAAATTCATAATATAATAAAATAAATTAATCTAGCCTAAATAAACTAAATTAACCTAAAACTAAACTAATTATAGGCGGTGGTGGTGGTGGTGGTGGCGGCGCCGGTGGTGTTGGCCGGAATGTGGAGGCCGGTGGTGGAGGCGATAATGTAGGCGGTAGCTAGTGGTGTGTGGTGGTGGTGGAGGCGATGTTGTAGGTGGTGGTGGTGTGTGTTGGTGGCAGCGACGGTGGTGATGGCGGCGACGGTGGTGATGTCGGTGGTGGCGGCAACGGTGGTGGTGGTGATGATGATGGTGGATGGTGATGGTGATGATATATGGTGGGTGGTTTGATTGGGGAGGGGGGAGAGAAGGAAAGGAAAAAATGAAGAGAGATTGAGAAAATGATGAATTTAAAGAGTTTTAAAACACTTAAACGACGGAAATAGTGATTTTCGTCGTCTAATTAAGTGTTTTAAATTTTCAAACAATGCCGCCAATTTTTTCACTTAGACGACGGAAAATCAGTATTTTCGTCGTCTAAGTGATTTAAATTTTTGCCAAAATTTTAGCGGGAAAAGAATACCGCCAATTATTTTGACTTAGACGACGGAGATTGTCATCTCCGTCGTCGATCTAAGTGGATTTAAATTTTTACCTAATTTTTAGTCGGAAAAACACTGCCAGAAATAAAAAATTTAAAATTTCACCTAGACCACGGAGATGACCATCTCCGTCGTCCAGGTGTTCACTTGGATGACGGAGATGATCATCTCCGTCGTCTAAGTGAATTTTTAATTTATTTTTTAATTTTTAATTTTTTTTAAATAAATTATTTTTAAAATTAAAATTTAAAAAATTCACTTAGATGACGGAGATTATTTTTAAAAAAAAAATTAAAAAATTCACTTAGACGACGGAGATGATCATCTCCGTCGTCTAAATGAATTTAAACAAAAAAAATTTAAAAAAAATAATTTTACCGAATTTTCACCTAGATCGCGGAGATGACAATCTCCGTCGTCCAAGTGAACACCTGGACGACGGAGATGGTCATCTCCATGGTCTAGGTGAAAATTCCGTAAAATTATTTTTTTTAAATAATTTGTAATGAATTTTTGGACCTGTAATTTGAATGGAATTGTCGTAAAATATTGATTAAAGAATCGTATATATAAAAAGTGGGATTTAAGACGATGAATTAATTTACGTATTCAAACTTTTTAAGTATCTACTAATATGTATAACTTAAGTGTCGGTACGTATAGGCTCATTGCACATCAATATTAATGAAAATGAATTTGGACAAAACGACCGTTGGATATACTCGCCATAACACCATATATAAGTAGAATAATTTCCACTAAATACTAAGTTCGTTCAGGGTTTCATCGGCACAGTTAACCGCAAATCCAAAATTTTTACAAACCGGAAACATGGATACACAAAAATCCGTAATTCCAATTTTGAAACCGTTGACGCTCACACTTTAAGAATTGTTTACTCTATGGTCTCGACGGAAAGAATATGCATTGGGACATGGTCTACATGGTCGTTGTCTTAGATGTGAAATTACGAAACTTGCACTTGGACGACGGAGATGCACCTCTCCGTCGTCCAAGTAAACCTTTGGACGACGGAGACGTGCATCTCCGTCGTTTAAGTGTATGTTTCGTAATTTAGGGTTTAGGGGCTTAGGGTTTAGTGTTTTAGGGTGTCCACCTAGACGACGGAGAAGATTTACTCCGTCGTCTAAGTGATGACTTGGACAACGGAGAAGATTTCCGTTATCTGAGTTTACACTTAGACGACGGAGACAATCTTTTCCGTCGTCTAAGTGAAAACTCAGACAACGGAAATCTTCTCCGTTGTCCAAGTAATCACTTAGACGATGGAGACACAATCTCCGTCGTCCAGGTAGAACTTGGATGACGGAGATGATCTCCGTCGTCTAAGTTCCACTTAGATCACGGAACATTAAAGTTTCCGTGGTCTAAGTGGAGTTTTCTTGTAGTGTAAGCTGGTGCTACCCAATTATGTATTCATCATCGTGCTTAGTTCTGTATGATGAACAGGTACATTGCTTTGGTTCTGGGTTGTGGAGGCCAAAGACATTCAGTTCGGCCAATTTGATGAATTGGAAGAAGAGGTACTTTTCTTGTTGCCGCTTCACCAGTTGATGATTGTGTTGCGTGTTTCCGATATGACATACAAGTTGATCAGTTTAATAGTGGAAATGGTGCTTGTTTTTGATGAAGCATCTATTAAGGTTATAAAATTCTGTCCTTGTTAGACAACCCATTTTTGACTTACTTAGCACATAACAGGTAGCCAATATAGTTTGTAATTCGGCCTAAAGGGAAGTTATCCTAACCTCACCATTATTGAGTAGAACTTTCCTTTTCAAAATCAGTTTGCTGGATCTCATTGCTTATCTTTCTCGCAAGACATCCTTATTAGATTATGTTGCTTTGTAAAGCATAAAGGAAGAAGAAAATTGATATGCAAAGGTTTTTCATTTGGTATAAATGAATCTATTAGATAATGGAGGAGTTGTTTCAGGCCTAAGCTTCTCACTCTGGTAATGGAAGTGCTTAAGAATGGAAGGAGTCAAGCTTACATAAGTTTACAGTGTTTCATGACGTGTTTTAATTTGTTGATTATGTCGCAGTGTTTTAATAAGTTTACTAGGCCTATCATTTCTAGTTAGTTCTTTCAGGACTCATTACTCATATATATGAACTACAATTGCGCGGACGTCCTGAATTGTGTCCTCGAGTCAATGACTGTTACCGGTCCCGTACACTACACTTGGATGTATCCCATGGAAAGGTACAAATGATTCATAAATTTGGTTTGCCTATGTTTTTATATGTAAATTCTTATTTTTTAAGTAAGTTAACATGCACTTGTTAACTTGTAGACAATTGGGAGCCTACAAGGACTATGTGAAGAATAAATATGCACCTGAAGGGTGTATCGCTGAAGCATATCTTGCGCACGAGTGTGTAACGTACACCAAAGTGTACTTGGAAAATGTAGAGGACCCCCAACAACAGATGCCGATAGATGAACCCCAGTTCAACCTTTCTATCATCTCCAGTGACGTGGTAGTACGGGGAAGCTTGCCAAAGTCGTACAAGTTGGATGGAAATGAGGTAGCCATTGCCCACTGGTCGGTACTGATTAACTGTCAAGAAGTACAATATTGGAAAAACTATCATCTTCACTGCCCTGCTATTGCCGTAAATGTTGATTACCACAACAAGACGTTTGCAAACTACTTTGGTCAATGGGTAAGTATATGTGTATATGTCTATTTTTATATATATCCTTATATAGCATGTATGTATGTACGTGGTTTTGTGGTTTCAAGATGACATAATTTCTTCTGTACGTATTAATATATGGACGTTTTCAGATGAACCATGTAGCAGATGATGGTTGCCCAGAGTGGTCAAACGAATTGAGGGTCCTGGCGATGAAACCGATTGCTTCAAAAGTTTACTCGATGTGTCAGGTCAATGGCGTGAAATTTATATGTGAAAATCGAGACGACCGACTGAAAACACAGAATTGTGGGGTGATGGTCCATGGTGGGCAGGATGGCGTTGACTATTACGGTGTCCTTCATTCAGTTGTTGAACTAATTTATGGGAATCGCATGAAAGTGCACTTGTTCAAGTGTAGATGGTTTGATACTAGCCCGGAGAACACAAGGATCGATCAGTACGGAACATTTTCGGTCAATACTGCTACTACCTGGTATGAAGATGACCCTTTCGTTCTTGCCTCATCAGTAAAACAAGTGTTTTACCTAGACGATCTTCTTAACAAAGTCCCGTGGAAGGTGGTTAACCATGTTGCTCATAGAAACATATACAGTGCTGCCATACTTGGTGATACCGCAGATGATGAGGAAGTTACTGCATACCAAGAGCCGAACGCTTTTGACATTCCGGAATCATCTACGATTCGCCTTAATAATGTGAGATCTGGGAGTGTGGTTCGAATTACTGGAGCAGAACTTCTCGATGTTAATCCATATGAAGTTGACGCTGATTCAGATGACGAGGAGCGGCACATATTGCCAGAGGTTACCTATGAAACCGAGTCAGACTCAAGTGATGAAGATGATTACGATTATCATCCTTAGTACGTTGGAAATTGTAGTCGGAAATTGTAGTCGGAAAATGTACGTAGTAAAATGTACGTAGTAAAATGTAGTCGGAAAATGTACTCGGAAATTGTATGTAGTCGGAAATTGTACGTAGTCGGAAATCGGAACCGTAGTCGGAAATTATACGTAGTCGGAAATTGTACGTAGTCGGAAATTATGTAGTCAGAAATTGGTCGGAAATTGGTCGATCGGATAATAGTCGACAAATAATGACATTACCAACGAGTTAGCAACTCGTGGGTAATGTCATTACCAACGAGTTAGCGACTCGTGGGTAATGTCATTACCAACGAGTTGCTTCTCAACTCGTTGGTAATGTCATTACCAACGAGTTGCTTCTCAACTCGTTGGTAATGTCATTACCAACGAGTCAAGTCGTTGGTAATGACATTACCCACGACGTACGTCGTTGGTAATGTCATTACCAACGACGTTGACCTACCTCGCCGGCAATGGTGGCGGTATAGGCAGCTCGAGCTCGATCTCCTCCTCCCCATTTCTCTTCGGCCTAATTCGAATCTCTCTTCCCTCTTCCCTCTCTTAGGATGAAATTCTCACCTCTCCCCTCTCCTCAATCCTCTCTTCTCTCTTCCCTCTCCCCTCTCTTCCTCTCCTCCCCTCTCTCCTCCCCTCTCTCCTCCTACCCTCCTCCTCTTCCTCCTCCCCTCACCTCCGTCGCCGGCACAGTTGGGTCGAGCTCCACCATGCCAGGTTTGAGCTCACTCTCTCTCCCTCTCTCTCTCCCTCTCTCTCTCTCTCATTCCACAATTTTTTTTTTTGTGTATTTTGATTAATTAATTTTTGATAATTGTGGGATGTATATATGTATGCATGTGGACAATATTTGTAAAATGTAATTAAGGTATGTTTGAAAATTGTGGGAAAAAAATGTGGATAATTGTGGGGTGAAGGAGCAATATATGTGATGTATATATGTGAAAAATTAATTAATATATATGGAATGTATATATATATATATACGTATGTTTGAAAAATGTGGAAAATTAATTAGCTAGGGTGAATTGGATTAATATGTGATGTATATATATATATGTGTGTGAATTAAGGTGAAATTAAGGTGAATGATCGATGTATACAAACTGTATATTTGATGTATATATATGTGAAAAGTTTAAAGCCGGAAATGATGTATGTATATATGTTAATTTAGGTGATATAGTTGTTAATTTAACGTATAATAGGTGAAAAAATTGTTCGGAATTTAACGTATAAATTAAGGTGATATAGTTGTTAATTTAACGTATAAATTAAGGTGAAAAATCGGAATCAGAACAGTAGTCAACCACAACAGTTTGGAACCACAACAGTTTGAAACCGGAACTGTTTGTAACCGGAACCGTTATGTTACAAACGGTTCCAGTTACAAACAGTTCCGAATCCAAACCGTTCCGGTTCCAAACTGGGGTTCTATAACAAATCGAAACCGGAACGGTTTGGAACCGGAACTGTTTGTAACTGGAACCGTTATGTTACAAACGGTTCCGGTTACAAACAGTTCCGGTTTCAAACGGTTCCGATTCCACACCGTTCCGGTTCCAAACTGTTATAGAACCCTAGTTGGTTCTGAACCGGAACTGTTTGTAACCGGAACCGTTTGTAATATAATGGTTCCAGGTTCAAACGGTTCAGGTTCCAAACCGTTCCGATTCCGATTTGTTATAGAACCGAATCCATGACTATTACGGTGTCCATGCCAGGAGGTTTTGCGGCTAATTGGCTTCGGAGAGGTTCCCGAAATAGTGGAGGGAACAGTAGTCAAGCTTCCTCCTCGCCCGCAGTTAGCAACACGCCCAGTGGGCCAATGATGAGTGCTCGCACGAGAGCCTTGCTAGAGGCGCGAGCTGAGGAGGAAGCTGCACGATCAAGAGCCGTGCAACCGGAAGTTGAGCCTCGAGCCTCAGTCTCCAGACGCTCAATCAGCAGACGTCCCTCCGGTGGCAGAGCCTCAGACGAGCGACAGTCAACGGGGGCATCAGAAACTCCCTCAATCCGAATGCCCCATATTCGCCCGGTGCCTACTCCCGTTTCACGGGAATCATCTGAGACACATGGTGGTGCTGGCGCCTCATCGTCCAGGCCTCGTCTATCTCCGCCGTCCGGTCTCTTCCTACCCGACGAGATTCCTGTCATCCCTGAATTTGATGATAGGGGGATGCCTGTTTATATTGAAGGACGGCCGGAGTTCCTGACCGTGGAGGAAGCGTATAACTTCCTCCCGTTCGACCCCGTGTATCTTTGGAGTGTGAGGTGCACCAACCAACAAACGGACGATGCAGGTAAATTTTATTTAACATCAGATTGATTACTTACTTATTACTTAAGACTTGCGATAGGTTCAATTAATGATATCAATTTGTTGACATTGTATTATTAGGCAATTTCGTTAATGGGACTGGAAAACGGAAAGGGGCTAGAGGCACCTGCACCGGGAAGAGACTTGAGCAGGCCACCGGCGGAAGGAAAACGCCAATAAGGGCCAATGAGGATGGCGAGGTGATCGAGGCATTCGACACCACGCGCAAATATGTCAGCATGGCCGGTGCGATCGTGCGGGACAAGGTCCCAATGCTTTGGCCAGATTGGGAATTTGTGCCTATCTACGTGAAGATGCAAGTGCATAATGCACTCAGTGTGAGTAAAATCGTATTTTCATTACGTAAATTTTACATTTATTAATTAAGTCCGAATAAATATATAATTTTACCTTTTATATATTCATATTGCAGGTGTGGTTTGACGTGGATGAAGTTCTTATTCACACGTGGGTAGAGCGTCAACTACATATGAGGTGATGTGCTTCGACTTATTTGAATATATATGAGTTAGATTTTTGTTTATCAAGTGTTTTAATATCTCTAACTTTTTTTCCTTGTTTTAATATAGGTATAAAGAGTGGAAGAACGAGCTTTCTTCCCATTACACTGTATACAAGGAGCTAGGCCGAGGTTCTACCCCTAGCGAATTCCGGTTTAGGGAGTACGAGTGGCTGTGGCTGATAGCCCACTTCGAGCACCCCAAAGCTTGGGTATGCATCCTTAATATATCTTACAACCCTAATGTATCGTATCAGATTGAAATAGTTAGTTACTAATTTTATTCCATATGTTTATCAAACAAGGCGATTTCGAAGACAAACCGGGCGAATAGATTGAAAAACACCAGGGTCCATCATGCAGGTTCACTCAACTACATGGGTTGGTCGACTAAGGCGCAGCAACAACAAGAAGTGAACCCCTTGGTGTATATTCATCAAAAGTTCTATCCGCAGTACCCTGACGAAGCGGTAAGTCTTTCGCCTCTCCATGTGTTAATAAAACTATTTTTCGATATTAATTTATTTTGTTACCTAATACGTTATTCATTTTCACTTTTCAATTAGGCGAGAGTGGAGGAGGTGACCGTGGAAGTGACCATGAATATAGCTCGGACTAACCATCCTGACTGCTCCGAGGAAGAAGTCACCCAGTATGCCTCTCAGATCGATCTGCTTGATCGCCCTATAGCGGCTCAGATCATGGCAAAAGCGTGTGGGACTGGCAAGAATACCTACTACTGTAGGGGAATGGGCACGGCGGGTGAAGGACTATTGAAGAACACTTCAGAATACTCTACCGGGTCAAGAAGTTCAACTTCTAGTCGTAACCTCGCAGCGGAGCTTCACAGGACGCAGATGGAGTTGGAGGAGCAAAAGAGGCAGATGGCCGAGTACCAAATGCAGCAGACACAGGTGCAGGCTCAGATGTACACATGGATGCGGACGATGTACGAGGCTCACACTACTGGACAACTGTTCCCCACACCTCTCCCGGTCCCGGTCCCTCCGTTCCCTAGCTATCCACCACCACCACCGCACCAGTCAACGCCAGAGCAAGACCAAGGTAGCCACCGGAATTCAAATGAGTACATGGATTACTTCGACCCTGACCCGCAAGTTCCTCGACCTGACTTGTAGTTGTAGTTAATTTTCGTATTGTCGTTGCTATTTGTACTGTAACATTGGACATTTATGTGTACTGTTGAACTTGTATGATTGTACGGTTTATGTCTTTCAATGCAGGTTCTGGAATTGGGCCCAATCCAGAATCGCGTTTTTTTTTCAAAAATTTTCCACACATTGCCGGCGACATGGACCTCAGTCGCCGGCAATGTCTCACATTCCGGCCACGGCGGCGCTGCCATTGCCAGCAACGCCATCGCCGGCAATGTTAACACCGACGGGGAATCTCCGGCGACGTCATTGCCGGCGACTTGTCGCCGGAAATGTCAATTCCGGCGAAAAAAAAAGACAAGGCCGGCGACGGCAGGTCGCCGGTAATGTCTCCATTTCTGGTAGTGGTAAGTAATCTTGGGTGGGTGGAGAGAAGTCCTTGACATTCATCTCATTTATTTCTTCAACTATTTACTTTATGGAATTTACATATTTCTGTAGTAGCTGTAGCTTATCCGATTTAGTTCGGTACCCAAAACATCTCCGAATACCTTAAAAATTTGTGTGGTAGTCTACCACAGTGTCTAGATTTTGTGTTAAAATTTTGTGTCATTTGAGTTTGTCTAGAGTTGGGTTGTAGAGTCGTCAGTGTACTCTGGTCAAGTCTGTCAGTATTGGGATTTAGTGTTAGAATTTAGTTTCACTAATTTCTTGTATTCGATAACCCCAATAATTAATTATTATAATTGTTGTAGCGGAAGCAAATAAATGTAAGAACAAACACAGTTTTAACGTGGTTCACTAACGTGAGTTAGCTACATCCACGACAGAAGGAGAACAGATTACTTTATCTTGGAGAGAACCTGGTTTACAACAGTATATCTCACACCCTAAGGAATTACAAACTCCACCTTAAGGAATTACTGACGTTACCACACTAGGTTAAGCCTAACCTACAGGATAACACTATTCCGAATATCTACCAACGCTAGATTAAGCCTAATCTACAGGATAGACCCAGATTACAGAGATATTCCACCACCTTATTAGCTAATACCCAACTGGTATATATATAGCCTAACAGAGTCCTGAATACCAGAATGATTAAGGAAACCCAATTCCCTAATGCCTGAGGAATCCTAGTCCTAGCGAAATCCTGAGTAGAAGTCTTGCTCGCCAAGGACTTCTAACTCTCCTCGTCAGAGACTTCCTCGCCAGAGACTACTTTCTCGCCAGAGACTTCCTCGCCAGAAGTCAACGCTCGCCAAGAGTCAACGCTCGCCAAAGACTCTCTCGTCAGAGATTCTTCCTTGCTCGCGTACCACACGTATGCCAACGTGCCACACGTATGCCAACGTGCCTCGCGTACGCCGACGCGACTCAAGATTCAAGGCATAGACTAACAAATCTCCACCTTGACTTGAATTCTCTCCCAAGTAATCAGATGTACCCGAAGTACCAAACTTCTCCTCTGCCCCAAATGTCATCCCTCCCAATGAAGGACCCCGATGTTCCCTTCTCCCAGAGAATGACCCCGACGTTGCCTTCTCCCAGAGAAGCAACCCAGGTGTTGCCCTCAACGGGCAACTAACAACTTCTAACATTCAGCAAGTCCAGACAATGTTGGAACTTGCTATGCGAAACCGGCTTTGTGAACATGTCTGCTGGATTATCAGCAGTACCCACCTTGTTCACCCTGATCCGCTTCTCATTCCTCAGAAAATGATACCTGACATCGATGTGCTTAGTCCTCTCATGATGAACTTGATCCTTAGCCAAACAGATTGCACTTAGACTATCGCAATACACTATAGCCTGATCATGATGTAAACCCAAGTCACTAACCAGTCCTTTCAACCAAATTCCCTCCTTGGCTGCCTCTGTCAATGTCATGTACTCTGCTTCAGTTGTAGACAAAGTCACTGAATGCTGCAAAGTAGCTTTCCAACTAACAACTGACCCACCAAGAGTGAAAACATAACCAGTCATAGATCTTCTTGTGTCAACATCCCCAGCATAATCTGAATCTGAGTAACCAGTTACTAAACACCCTGTATCACCTCCATAAATGAGACCAACGTCAGATGTACCTCTAAGGTACCGAAAGATCCTCTTCACAGCTTGCCAATGCTCCTTTCCAGGCTCACCCATAAACCTACTGACAACACTGACAACATGTGCAAGATCCGGTCTAGTGCAGACCATAGCATACATCAAGCTTCCTACTGCACTACCATAGGGAACTCGAGACATGTACTCCTTCTCCTGAGCTGATTTAGGTGCAAATGCAGTGGACAAATGAATGTTTGCTGCCCTTGGAGTATCTAAGGATTTTGCTGTAGACATGCCAAACCTTGACAATATCTTCTGAATATAATCCTTCTGTGATAAGAACAGCCTCTTCTGACTCCTATCCCTATAGATCTCCATTCCCAGAATTTTCCTTGCTGCACCCAGATCCTTCATCTCAAACTCAGCACCGAGAAGATCCTTCAACTTCTGAATCTCTGACTTGTCCTTTGAAGCTATCAACATATCGTCTACATACAGGACCAGATAAATGAGAACTTCATTTGAAACCTTGTTGTAGTAAACACAACAATCATACGGACTCCTGCTGTATCCAATCTCCATCATATAGCTGTCAAACCTCTTGTACCACTGCCTCGGTGACTGTTTTAGTCCATATAAAGATTTCTTCAACTTACAAACAAAATCTTCCTTTCCAGGAACTTGGAAACCCTCTGGTTGAGTCATGTATATCTCCTCCTCCAACTCTCCATGCAGAAAAAGCTGTTTTCACATCTAGTTGCTCAAGTTCCAGATCCTGATGTGCAACTAAGGCTAGTAGCACCCTGATAGATATATGTCTGACCACAGGCGAGAAAATCTCATTGTAGTCTACACCTTCTTCCTGATGAAACCCTCTTGCAACTAAGCGAGCTTTATACTTGAAACCCTCAGCATGCGACATCCCTTCCTTCTTCCTGAAGATCCATTTGCAAGTGATAACCTTTCTCTTCTGAGGTCGCTTAGCCAAATCCCAAGTCTGATTCTTGTGAAGTGATTCCATCTCGTCTCCCATTGCAGCAAGCCATTGGGCAGACTCAGTACATATAACTGCTTCCTTATAGGTGGATGGCTCGCGAGGATCCACCTCTTCAGCAACCTGAAGTGCATAAGCCACCATGTCCTCAAAACCATACCTCGTAGGTGGTTTCCCGAAGTTTGCTCTCCTAACCCGATTAAGAGACAAACCATGCTGGTTTTCTACTAGTGGCTCTGATTCTGAATGTGAGTGTTGATCTCCATGCTGTGGTTCAACCTTAACTTGCTGCTCCACCTGTTTCTCAACACTACCATTCTCTGATACAACACTAGCAATAGAGAGCATGCATCTAGCTCTCTCCAGAAATGTCTGATTCGTATGTTCTGCCACACCATTCTGCTCTGGTGTGTCCCTGACTGTATGATGCCTAGCAATCCCTACATTCCTGCAGAACTCATTAAACTCAGACCAGCAGAATTCTAGAATTTGCATCCCTCGTTCACTCATATAACCGAGTCTTATGTGCCGTAGCTTGGTCATATCCTTCTTGTGAACTTCCGATGATGCATCAGCAGCAAAACCAGACAGCGTAGAACCTTGTAGAATATACAAAGTACCCCGCTTGACACCTTTCAGAACCACATCTGAACCCTTGTAGACACGCAAGATCCCGCCTTCTCCTTTGAAACTAAACCCCTTCTTGTCCAAATGACTCAGAGATATCAGATTCTTAGTCATGCGAGGAACATGCCTAACTTCGTTCAATGTACAGAATTTACCATAATGTGTCCGTAATTTAACTGAGCCCATTCCAACCACCTTGCAAGCAACACTGTTGGCCATTGTCACATTGCCTTCATTTACCTGCTCGTAGGTCGCGAACCACTCCCTGCACGGACATATATGATAAAACGCCCCGGAATCTAGAACCCACACATCATCGCGATGTGCATGTTCATCAGCAACTAGAGTCGTATCCTCTTCTGAATTGGTGTCATCTTCTGCTACAGCAGCAGTTCCTGCTGGTTTCTCATGCTGCTTCCACTTTGGACATTCCCTTTTCCAATGCCCCCTTTCTTTACAGTACTTACAGACATCGTTGGATTTAGGACCCTTGAAACCTGGCTTCTTGAATTTCTTCTCATCCGAGTTTCCATGTCCTTTACTTCCACTGACTACTAACCCAGCAGCCTGATTGTCTGAACCTGTACCAGTTACCTTATGGCGCAACTCTCTGGTATGAAGAGACGATCTTACCTCCTCAAGAGTCACCGTATCCCTTCCAACAATGAAGGATTGCACAAAATTCTCATATGATAACGGTAAAGATACCAACAGAATTAGGGCAGCATCCTCATCCTCGATCTTAACATCGATATTATGCAATTCTAACAGAATTGTGTTCAGCTGATCCAAGTGATCTCTCAGTGGTGCACCCTCTTGCATACGCAGACCAAACAGACGTTGCTTCAGAAGCAACTTGTTGGTTAAAGACTTCGTCATATATAGACTCTCAAGCTTCAACCACAATCCAGATGCAGATTCCTCTTCTGCAACCTCGGTGATGATATCATCTGCAAGACACAGCATGATAGTCGAGTGTGCCTTCTCCTCCAGACTGGCCATCTCAGCGGACTCGGGACCCACTGCCTTCTTCATCAGCGGCGCCCACAACCCTTGTTGCTTTAACAAGGCACGCATCTTGATCTGCCATAAACTAAAACTGTTCCTCCTCGTAAACTTGTCGATCTTCACATTCACTCCAGACATCCTGAGCCGAAGCTCTGATACCAGTTTGTTGTAGCGGAAGCAAATAAATGTAAGAACAAACACAGTTTTAATGTGGTTCACTAACGTGAGTTAGCTACATCCACGGCAGAAGGAGAACATATTACTTTATCTTGGAGAGAAACTGGTTTACAACAGTATATCTCACACCCTAAGGAATTACAAACTCCACCTTAAGGAATTACTGACGTTACCACACTAGGTTAAGCCTAACCTACAGGATAACACTATTCCGAATATCTACCAACGCTAGATTAAGCCTAATCTACAGGATAGACCCAGATTACAGAGATATTCCACCACCTTATTAGCTAATACCCAACTGGTATATATATAGCCTAACAGAGTCCTGAATACCAGAGGAATCTCAGACACACACGTCTGAGGAAACCTAAACCAGAATGATTAAGGAAACCCAATTTCCTAATGCCTGAGGAATCCTAGTCCTAGCGAAATCCTGAGTAGAAGTCTTGCTTGCCAAGGACTTCTAACTCTCCTCGCCAGAGACTTCCTCGCCAGAGACTACTTTCTTGCCAGAGACTTCCTCGCCAGAAGTCAACGCTCGCCAAAGACTCTCTCGTCAGAGATTCTTTCTTGCTCGCGTATTACACGTATGCCAACGTGCCACACGTATGTCAACGTGCCTCGCGTACGCCAACGCGACTCAAGATTCAAGGCATAGACTAACAATAATGATCTACCTAAATCGAGAATATGATATTTTTGAGAGAGTAAACTCATCACATATAGGGCAAGCAGTATGCATGTAAATTGTGAAGCAGGGTAGACACAGTTTTGGGCAGGCGCCCCTGATTATAGGCCTAATATATATAACTGGGCGTAGAGCCTCACTGTATAAGTTCGTTTGTTTCACCTTCGAGTCTTCGACAACTCTTGTTCTCAAAAAGCTAAGAAGTAAATAAAGTTCCATATATTTCATGATCATGATCCAAGAATACATGCATGCACGGTTGGTCATCTATATATTCGATCAGCTGAAGTAGTCTACGTAGTACGTGTTAGTATTGCATAATTAGTTGTACGATTAACATACTTATCCACTTAAGCAGATTAGCAACACCTACTCAACCACATGCAAGATCACCAAGGAAGCACTAACTTCACTCACCGGACCCACCCCTTCCGAGCGCGCACGCGCCCGTGGGGGGCGCGCCCGAACATGCGGATCACACACCAGCAGGAACCATCAGTCCCACATCGAAGAAGAACACCAGGTTCCAAACTCAACCACCTATATATACCAGGTATTTATTACAGGTAAGATCACTCCATTTTAGATCCCATTCGGACTAATTTACATCCCATTGATTCGACTCGAACCCATCGCTATCTATTCACACCACACCACTCGCACGTTCGCTTGACTGTTATATCCGGTACATCTTCTGACTTAGGCATCAGAGCGTTGAAGGCGGGCCACCCCGTCTTGACCCCTGACCGCCTGCTTCATTGTTTTATTCTTCTAACAGTTGCTCCCGAACGCCCGAGGAAGGAGGCACCCGCAAGAAGAGCCCGCACGCACGAAGAGAAGGAAGGAGAGGAGAGTCCGCCCATCCGAACAGCCCCACCGTTCGGACGCACCAAGGAGGGGAGGTCCACCGCACGACCGAGGAAGGAAGAGGAAGCTTATTCTTGTTGCTTCTGCCCCATTACGCCTCCGCGCGTAATTCGGTAGAAACATCTGGCGCCGTCTGTGGGAAACTTACAAATTGCAAACCTCGTATAAACACCACCAAAACCAAAGGTCCACATGCTCAACCCGGCGACTAACGACAGCAACACACCTGAAGGAGGGACTCCGCCAGGGTCGATGGAGCGGAACGCACAGGCAACCGACAGGGACGACAAAGACAGGCGCATCAACGGCATGGCCCAGGAGTTGCGGGAGGCAGCACTCGAGAGAACGGAGGAGCGCCAGATCCGCCAAAGGATGGAAGAACGGCTGGAGGCGCTCATCGGCCGGCAGATAGAGCAGCACGAAGAAACGCAGGAGACCGCCAGCGAGGTGCGCCCTCTGTTCGCCAGAACCAACGCCCGAGCGCCCTCACCGGAGGAGTCATCACCCCCGACAAACAACAACCTGATCCTACGGAGGATGGAGGAGCTGGCGGAGGAAGTCTCACGCTTGCGCAAGGACAAGCTGGCCGGTCAGGGCGGGACGTTCGCCCCCCGGGTCAGCCCATTCTCGGCGCACATACTGGAAAGAGGAAGGGATCCCCACGCCAAGATAACGAAGATTGCCCGGTTCGACGGGAGCGGGGATCCACGAGCGCACGTGGACGAGTTCCGGTCCACCACGGACGGGACCCGATATTCGGACCCAACCTTGTGTTTCCTGTTCCAGGAAACACTGGCGGAGGAGGCACGGAGCTGGTTCTACGAAATCCCGCCGGGGTCCATCCACTCGTTCCTCGAGTTGGCGGAAAGTTTTCAGAGGCGCTATCGGCTCCAGGGGAAGTATAACACCACGGGCATCCTCCTGAAGGTCCGCCAGGAGAGGGACGAGAGTTTGTCAAGCTATATTAATCGATGGAGGACGCTCGCAAGCACATGCAGGGACCTTGACAAACGAGTGGCCAAGGTCGCCCTGATGGACAACCTGCTCGCCACCCCCTTCGTAGAGAAACTCGTGAGGAAGGAGCATCTCGACTACGACGAGATCATGGACATGATTGTGCAGAGTTCCACAACGCCACCACCCACCGTACCAACAGCTGCATCATGTTGAAGAAGGCCCTCGAGGACATGGAGGACGAACGGACGAATGCTCCCAGGGCGGAAGGACAGCAGCACCAGGCAGGCGCCAGGACCCGTGGGACCATCAACACGATATCCGGGGGCAAGCGCAAGGAGAGAGCCTCATCGCCCGATCGCCCGGGCAGGGACGTGCTAGCGATCGGGGCAAGGAGAGCGCCCGGGGCACGACGGAAGGAGGCGCCCACCATCAGCTTCACAGCAGGGGACGAGGAAGAAAATCCGAGGGACAGCACCCTACCGTTCGTGATCGACGCGATCATCGACCAATTCCTTGTGAAGAGGGTACTAGTCGACAACGGGGCGTCTGTCAACATAATCTACCTGGACGCATACGCGGCGCTCGGCCGACCCGCCAGCAAGATGACGCAGGACCGTGAATGCATCGCCAGCTTCACGGGCGAGACCTCATATCCTATCGGGAGTGACAACCTGCGGGTCGAGATTGGCGCGCCCAACTCCCCGCACGGCAAGATCTGGACGGACTTTATCATCATGGACACCCCCTCCCCCTACAACGCCATACTCGGGAGGCCTGGAATCTGCAAATTAAAATTGATCATCGCAGGACACCTGCTCTTGGGAAGATTCCCAACTGAGCATGGGATCGGCCACGTCCAAGGATACAATCAGCAGGAAACCACGGAGACTCAAGGCAGGCAGGAGGTCCTTACCTTAGGACCCACAGATCTGGAGACACGATCCACACACGGGCGGCGCAAGGCAACACCACGAGTAATCTACTAGGGGCGAGGAAACGGACCACCCGATCATCCGGACGGGCGCGTCCAAACTGGGGTACGCCCCGCCCACGGAACGCCCAACATTTGGAGAAGTATTGTTGCTGTCAGTCATCATACTTGTTACTCTTTCCGTTAGCCTATATTTGCGCATTCGTTTGCCCTTGACCCGCCCGCCCATGAACCCGGGGGACTGGGGGACTGGGGATAGGCCACCGAATGAAGGCACTGCTTTACATTCTCGCACAAGTTATTTAAAGAGGCGCTAAAAAAAAAAAAAAACAGAGCCGCACAGGCGAAAGGTAAAGCAGTTCCATTCAGTCCAAAAATTACAACACCTACTCTATTACAAACAAAGAAACAACTACTCCGCCCCCATCTCCACATCCAACTCCTCACCCTCATCCGATGTCACCGCAACTTCAGCTTCCGCCTGTTCGCCCGGCCCCACCCGCCTGACCACTGGCTCCAGCTCAGCCTCGGCACGTCCCCTGGAAGGCCCCGCCACTCTCTCGTACGAAGGAACTTCGACGCCCGACAGCCTCTCGACTTCAGACTCCAGGAACGCCACCCGGGCGGTTGCTTCAGCACGAACACGCTTCAGCTCACCTCGCAGACACTCCGCCTCGGCCACGGCCTTATCTCTGTCAATCTTGGCCAGAGTTTCACTGGCAGCAGCTTCTCCCGCCCGGATATCCGCCTCGTTCACACGAGCAACGTACCGCCGCATCAGATCGACGGCCTTCTCCCTGGCGGTCACCACCACGTCCATCGCCCTCTGGTGCTCCAGCGCGCCCTCCCTGAGGCGTGCAAGTTCCGCAATCTCCCGCGAGCGATAGCGGAAGACCTGCTGCATCAGACGGGCGCATGAACCAAAGACCCCATCCAGCCCATCAGCAGGAGCCTCCTCCACCGACGGCAGCGCGACCGCGAGCGCAGCAGCATCATCCTCCAGGGACTGGCGCACTCTCTCCACAACATCCTCGCCCGACCCAGACGCGGGGCCAGGAGAAGCGTCCTCCGCCCGCGCCCTCTTCCGCGCACGTTTTCCACTCTTCCCGTGCGGGAGAGACTTTGGCGCCTCCAAAGCCAGAGGAGGAGGATCTGGAAAACAAGAAGTCTGGGGAGGACTCGGGGACCGATCTGGGACAACCGCCCGACTTGGAGACGGCCCCACAACAAGCGCACGACTCACCGGTGCCAGCGCAGGACCACCCTCCCGCCTACCCGTACCACCACTCCGCACGACCAGCTGTTGCTCACGTTCTGCCTCGACCTGCGTCTCGGCTCCAGCAACATCGCCCGCCGGCAGAAGAGGAGCATCCGCTTGTGGCACTTGAACGTATGGAACAGGGGCACCCACACCGCCCACCGGGGGCGCACGTTTGGCATCATCTGCCACCGCGCGGACCTTCGCCCCGGCACCCAGCAACCTAAGCATTCGACGCTTGCTCACTCCATCCATCTTCTTCGCTACAAACGCACGCGCAGACAGGTTAGCAAACCAGATAACACTTTCGCAACATTTGAATTCTACTTACTGCCACGCCCACACTGAGCGCGCGCATGTACACTGGGGGACTTCCGCCCATGTAGCCCCATTGGGCGACCGAGCCTAACACTTAGCAACAGAGGAACAACACCACAAACACCAAAGCCCACCAAACATCACCCAAATCAGATCTAACCCACCCCACCCCAAGAACCAACCCTGTTCTTGAGCAAAACCAACAAAAAAAAAAAAAAAAACCCAAAAACAACCCAAAAGCAACACAAACTAGGGGGGATACACAAGCAATCAGGACTGGGGGACTCACCAGCTCGGGATGGCACGACAGAGTACAACCGACGGGCACGTATTTCGGCAACAGTGGACACAAATGAAGGAAATCTCGGGGAGCAGACCACAGGAAAATTTTCGCAGAGCTTTTTGTGAACCATGGAAGTCTAGGAACAGACCACCCATACCCCTATTTATACTAATCGGTCGATATCAGCCAGTCGGTGCCAGCCGTCCGATCCATCATGCCCACCGTAGGATTGGGACGCATGGCACCACCCGGTTCACTTGCCCTTCTCAGTAACCGTGCCAGCCCATCATCTCCCCACCTAAAAAAACACAACCCTAGCACGACTCCCAACGGTTCGACACGTGGCACCCATGCCCCACATCACGCGCCCACGCGCGCGACGCCTGCCCTTCAGGCAATCACAGCGAAAGCGGTATTTAATGCCTGGCCCACGCCAGCATCAAATACGACGGCCAGCATTCGTCACAACGGTTCCCAAGGGAAAAGGCAATGTCATCTCAAAACCGTTTCATCACCAGCACACCACCAAAACCCAAGGCAAGACACACCACCCGCACGACCGGTAGAGACAGATCACAACGCACACGTCCAAACAAGGTAAACGCCACTACACGCACACACCAGCTCGGCCCTGGCAGGTTGCAGGCGCCGAGGGTAAACGGGCGCCGGGTGCGGGGTACGTCCCCCCCGTACGCAAAAATACAGGTTGCCTATACGAAAAGGCCAGGGGTCCGTCCTCCCCTTGCAGTCCCTGGAACCAACGGGCGACGGGTGTGGGGCACGTCCCCTCCGTTCGCACACATCGCAGGTCGGATAAACAACAGAGGCATGAGGTCCGCCCTCTCTCTGTGTCCCAGGCAACAGATGGGCGGCAACAGGCAAGGGGTCCCGTCCCCTCTCTTGCGCGCGCCGATGGGTGGCACGGGCGTGGGGTTCTTTTTCCCCGTTCACCAGTTCATTCCAAAGCAGAGGCATGGGATACGTCCCCTCTCCTGACGAAATTTGATTGGTAAAACACGGGCGTGGGGTTCTTCCCCTCCGTGCCAACTGAAGTCCTAGTAGGGACGAGAGGTCCGCCCTCCCCCTATAGGCAACACAAACGACGCGAATGGAGAGTACGCTCCTCATTCGACGATCGCAACAACGAAAGCCGACTTAGCGGGGCTAAGCTCGATGGGCGGCACGGGCGCGGGGTTCTTCCCCTCCGTGTGCGTAACGATAACGATACGCAAGCCGGCTTGGGCGGCAGAGGCATGGGGTCGAGTGGTCCTCTCTCTCCGCTAAGACCGATGGGCGGCGCGGGTGTGGGGTCTAGTGTTCCCCTCCGTGAGCGCACCGTTACCGAACGACAAGCCGACTCGGACAGCTTGGGGGTGTCCTGTTTCCCCCCTTGATCGTACCGATGACCGATGGACGTCGCGGGAGTTGGATTTTCCCCCCGGACGCCGACAGCAACACCGGGTTAGGCGGCAAAGGCATGCGGCACGTCCCCTCTTTGCGCGCGCTAAATCCGAAGAACGGCACGGGCACGGTGTTCGCTCCCTCCGTAGCGCGTTACTTATAGGTCGCGGTCTTGATCCCTCCGTCGATGCTATACCGTACGGAACGGCATCCCCGTTTACGTACGCGGTGCACCACACCATTCCAGCGCTGGCATCACAAAAACACATTTGCACACATTCATGCACCATACCATACATTCATGCATCACATATATACCTATACTTATATACCTGTACTTATATACCTGTACTTATATACCTATACTTATATACCTATACTTATATACCTATACTTATATACCTATACTTATATACCTGTACTTATATACCTGCACCTATATACCTGTTACACTTGTGTATGTTTTAAGACCAACCCCACCCGGGCGCGCGGCTCCAAACACATAGCAACTCTTGTTTGCGAGCCGGGCCCATAAAAGCACGAACGTTCGCAACACATAGGTACACCATCGCACGAACAGGTACACACTCGGGCACCCCGGTCCCGCTCCGTCATGCGATCCCTTTCTTGACCGGAGAGTTGGGGGACTTGGGGGGGTCACAGGATCATGACCGCTGCTCAACCGGATAAGTATTCTTGTTAATCGCCCACCCTTTTTCAACTCCCCAGTCAAGAAAGTTCTCTTTGACTTGGGGAATTGGGGGACTTGTTAGTATTGCATAATTAGTTGTACGATTAACATACTTATCCACTTAAGCAGATTAGCAACACCTACTCAACCACATGCAAGATCACCAAGGAAGCACCAACTTCACTCACCGGACCCACCCCTTCCGAGCGCGCACGCGCCCGTGGGGGGCGCGCCCGAACATGCGGATCACACACCAGCAGGAACCATCAGTCCCACATCGAAGAAGAACACCAGGTAGAACTGAGGAGATGAAGACTTTTTTCTTCCAAGTAGAACTTAGATTATGCAATAATTGTGTCGTCTAAGTACAACTTAGATTACGCAATAATTGTGTCGTCCAAGTGCACTTAGACTACGCACTTATTGCATCGTGCAAGTATAACTTAGACCACGCAAATGTTATGTGAGTCGTCCAAGTCATCACTTAGACCACGTATGTGTATATATTTTATAGTCTAAGTGAATATATATTTTCATTTAATTTTTTTAATTAAAATTTGAATTTAAAGTAAAAGTTTAATAATTTAATTAAAATACTAAATTTAATTAAAATAATTAAAAATTGCACGTACATCAAAATCATTCAGAAAAAATGATATATCCTAAACTAGCTACGTACAAACTACTAAAATATGGCAGGAGTAGACGCATCGCCGAGTCCCCCGCCTCCAGCCATGTCGTCGTCGTCGGGGTGATGGTCGGAGCAGGATAACAATTTTGTTGAACCTAGTTTTGCATGAGGGCGATGATGTGGGCTATCTGCACTTGTTGCTCATCAAGCCTCTGACGCATAGATAGCGTTTCCGCTCGTGCGAGTCAAGCCTCCTCAAGGGCTGCTTGGACCGCCGAATCCCGAGCACTTGTCCACACCGAGCATAACATAGATGAGTCAGAAGATAAATCTCGCTGTAACTTGCGTCCCAACCCCCTAACCTCCTTTGCCCGCTCAACGACCGTAAACCTCATCGACAATTGCAATTTGGTTCGATCTCCCTCGATAGGGGAGGTAGGTCTTCCAGTGACAAATTCGGGTGTGCAAGCTGCGTGTTGGCCAATTCCTGCTGCGCCCGTTCTACTAACCTCGCTTGAAATAATAATAAAAATTAAATAATTATAAATTTGTACGAGAGTTTAATAAATAATAATTACGTTAATTGAGAAGAAATATATACGACACTTATGATGCTTTGACTCGTTTCATTGTCGAGCCCAGGTGTCACGTAAGCGGTGACGTTAGGATCTAGATAAAGGTATTTGGAGCCCTTATCTCTGTGCTCCTTGACAATTTGTATCATCTGCTTAGAGCCGGATGTACGATGTTTGTCCTTCTTCTCTCGATTGACCTTGTTTACGTTCGATTGCGTCTGTTCGACAACATAAATCATTAAAAAAATTAATAAATGACTAAAAAAAATTCAATTTCTTCAAATTAATCCAACCCACCATCATTAAGCATATCGGCATATATGCACATAATCACTTACTGAGAATAGAAAGAAAAAAAAAGATTCCTGATACGCGTTCGATTCAAAGAATTTGGGTTCATTACATATTTTGAACTGAATAAGGACCTATAACTCGGTTCACTTGTATATATGAGCTTAATTTGATTATCAAGATCAAGCCAAGGAGTAAAATATCGGGTATCGAGGATATATCGACAGTCCAAAATTTGGATATATCGACGGAAATATCGACGAAATATCGATCCACTGAAAATTCTGACGGAAATGACCGAAACTAATAAAAATATATAGAAATTTGTAATGAAACTTTTGGAGGTTGTTATATGATCAATTACCTACCTTATGTAAAAAGAAAATATTGATCAAACATCAAAACATATGAATTTGCTATATTACTATATGAATTAGAATGTGTTAAGTGCTGATAACTATTAAAATATAATTTAATAGTTCTATTTTTATTTTTTTGATGGCTAAACTTTAATGGGAGGCTAGACCATCACATTTTTGTACAATATGTTACACATCACACATTATAAAATCAAATATTTATAATGATTGCTCTCTGTGAGGTTCGAAATTCACATAGAGGACCTATGAGGTTCGAAATTCACACTATTTTCCTCATCTCTCTGTGCAGAATCATGTGTGTATTGTGAAGAGTACTCATTAAATGATTGCTCTCCCATGTAATTCTGCACGTATTGACTTACATGCCAACCATATGGGTCAGGGGGCGGTCTTTGAAGATTTTGGAGCTCGTAGTATGAACCAGGCATTGCTCGACTTTCTTCATTGCTATCATCATTTGAGGCATTTGTTTGTGATTGTAACGATGAGTTATCACTTGTTGGAAGACCATAAGGCATGATATATGAAGGATAAGACATTGCAAAATTTTGACAAGCTTTTAATTTTGTTAAATTAAAAAAGTTACTGAAAATTTCAAAAATTTCGGTAAATATCGGAAAATATCGGAAAATTTCGGAAATATCGGGGATATATCGGAAATATCGGAAAGTTTCGGAAAATTTCGGAAAATTTGGAGATATATTCACGAATTTTTCAGGTAAGTTCAAAAAATCGAAATATCGGCGAAATATCGCCGATAATATCGATTTTGCATTCATTGGATCAAGCCAGAGATCGAGGATATCGATAGTGGATATAGTTTACTAAACATCTCCAAGTTCGATATGCAAATAAAAGAAGAGATATCAAACCCTTGATGGTTCAAATTCCTTCGCTTCTATCGATTCGATATGCAAATCAAATAAGCCAAATATGGCCCACATATCAAAATTAATAAGTCAAATCTAATAACAAGTTTGTTTAATGATTATGTCAAAATTCACTATGACAAAATATTGGTAACTTTTTACTAATTTTTTAATATTTTAATTAGTCTTTCTAACTGATATGTCAAATTCACATGCACTACTAACATAAGTACTATAGCTGACGAAATCAAAGAAAACAGACCGACGACTTTTTTTGTCGTCGACTATAGTACACTATAACCGGCGACAAATTTACATCGTTGGCTATAGTTTTCCGTCGTCAGCTATAGTATTATAGCCGACGACATCAAAGCCGACAATGTATAATGTCGTCGGCTATAGTAAAATCGATTCATATACTAAAGTTGACGACTATATGAATGTCGTAGGCTATAGTAATCAGGTTTATATTCCCACAATGCCACTCCTCTCTCTCAAAAACCCTAATCTCTCTCTCTCTCTCTCTCTCTCTCTCTCTCTCTCTCTCTCTCTCTCTCTCTCTCTCTCTCTCTCTCTCTCTCTCTCTCTCTCTCGTACCTCCGCCTTTCCCTCAGCCCCCGCCGCCTCGCCATCTCCGCCGCCACGTCTCCCTCATCCTCTCTGCTAAAAGTGAGATTTAATTTGAATTTGTGAAATAGAACTTGTATTTTTTTTAATTTGGTGAAATTATGCATGGTTAAGTTGTTGAAGTGATTATGAATGGTAAAGTGATTATATGGCCGGTTTAGTGAATTAAGAATTACATATCTGAATTTCTGAGAATAGAAATTCAGATCTGCAATTTTTTTCTTCTTCCAGAGCCGGTTTGATGAATTAGTAATTTATGTACAATGATTAGTCTGTTCTGCCTAGAAAAGCTTTTCCAAGTCGAGAAGTAATATTTTCAGAACTTGGAAGAGTCCTTAGATTTCTAGTATCCGACATATAAAAGTTATTATAATTGATTCTAGTAACCAAATCTGCTAAACGAGGAAAGTGTCCTACGTTCATTTTGAAGGAGCAACGCTTTGCAAAATCAGAGCAACGCTTTGCCTTCATTTATCAATTATGTCAGCTTCCAAGGCGTAAGCCGTAAGGAATGGCCATCAACAACATTTATACAAGTATGTTTTGTCGACTTTTTTCTCATGACCCATTTAGCCACGCTTTCACTAAACGTTGGGACCTCTGTTTCTATAGCAACACTACCCTTACATTTCTACAAATTTGGATAATCAAAATCGCATTAATCTAATTGTTGTTCATTACTGACTAGATACTGTAAATCAATTGTTGCAAAACACTTACATTTCTACAAATATGGATAATCAAAATCGCATTAATCTAATTGTTGTTCATTACTGACTATATACTGTAAATCAATTGTTGCAAAACAATCAGAATGCAGACCTTAGTGAAGCAATAGGAAGCAATTGTTGCAAAGTTTAAATGGATAAGTTTAACATGTACTT
This sequence comes from Geum urbanum, assembly GCA_946800695.1. Taxonomy (NCBI): domain Eukaryota; kingdom Viridiplantae; phylum Streptophyta; class Magnoliopsida; order Rosales; family Rosaceae; genus Geum; species Geum urbanum. The sequence goes on from OX327003.1 coordinate 6,631,960, forward strand.
GGGACTTATGAAGGTTTTAGCCGGCTGAATGCAGAAGATAATTACAAAGGAACTGATAAATGACCTAATACATTTGATTGTTTTGCAGCTTTTGGATCTCAGTGGAATTTTGACAGTTTTCTTCTGCGGCATAGTAATGTCCGATTATACATGGCACAATGTTATAGAAAGCTCCAGGATGACAACCAAGTAAGAACAGTACCCACTTTTCATTGTTTTGGTTTCTACCAGCATCATTTCTGTTAGCAGAAACAGTAGTATGGATAACAAGCTGAAAGATAGCTGGTTGAAATCACTAAAGCAATATATGAATGAGAAATAAAAGGTACCTCTGGTTTTCCAGTATAAATCATAACTAGTGTATCGGAATGGTTTCAGGCATGCATTTGCAACAATGTCATTCATTGCCGAAACATTTATATTTCTATATGTTGGTATGGATGCCTTGGACATTGACAAATGGAAAGCCAGCGATGCAAGGTATACCAGCCTTATGCCAAACACTCTTACCATGCCTTTGAAGAATTTGAGACCTAGTTGTAATATTTTATGCTACATGCCTGACTTATAAGATACCTTTTAATTTGGCACAGCCCAGGAACTTCAATTGGTGTCAGTTGGATGCTGTTTGGACTCGTACAAGTGGGAATGGAAACATTCATATTCCCAATTGCAAACATTTCAAATTGTTTTAAGAAGAGAGAAAGCGCTAAAATATAATTCCATAACCAGGTACAAATTACCTTATAACTACTTTCTGAAGCACATTACTGCTCCCTCAATTTCCAAATCTGATCCCTAACTGTTTAAAACTCCCAGTTCATAATGTGGTGGGCATGCCTAATGAGAGGTGCTGTTACTAATGCTTTATCATACAACCGAGTAAGTTTTACTTTTGTTTCTTCAATTTCTAAACGCTCAAGATATCTGGTCCATATACTGCTGTACTGACTATGCAATCTACTTACGTATTATGTGAATACCTCAAAAATGTGACTGCCATCTTCAGATGCAGAAAGATCTTTTGATGTATAATCCATGCTTGTAAATCCAGCGACTCTATCTTGCAGGCTCTGAAAAATTCATTTTCAATAAATTTACCAAATTTGGAGTGAAGATGAACTATGAATGGTAAAGATAATGAAAGATATCCGTAAATGTGGATGTGTTCAGATTTAACATCCTGTTATACAGGGAATCAATGGTTAGAGAGCTTGTTATCATACCTGCCAAAATGCTATCAATAAAAGGCACAAGCTTCAATTTCAACAATCTCACAGCCTTCATAAACATATAACTTGCTCTTCGACTGACATTGACATTGGGGTGGTGTATACCTCTTTCATCAAGAAAGGCAGCAAAAACCATCTGAATATATTGGGTATTCTCCTTAACAAACTTCATATATCTTATAATTGTATCCAGAAACACAAGTGCAACTAGCCCATTTGAATGGCAAGGGAACCTTGTAGATAAAACCTTTGGTACCAATTCACCTAAGAGGCCACTCCCACTTTTCATTGACTCACCATTCATTGACTCACCAAATGCATAAAAAAGACGAAGTACAGCTTCCACCTCTTCCACATTGCAGTGTGACGAGGATGCAACAGAAGCAGACAATGAGTTACTAATGAAATCCTGACATACATCAGGTGCTACCTGACCTACATTGCGCAACAACACAAACAAATCCTTTATGAACTCAGTCATCCTATCTTCTTCTTCCTTTCCAATCTTATCCAATGCATCAAGATTATCGCGGTACACGGGATCATAGCGGATCTGTGTACGAATAACTTCCAATATCTGACGCACATGAAGAAGCTGTGATTCCCTTAAGGGCGAAAGAGTCTTCAATGTGGCAACATAACCTGAGAGACATTGCACAATACTAAATGTTGATTCCACCTCACAGTTCTGCATCACATAAAATACAGAGGGCAGAACTTAGTTCAAGAGATCCAGTGAAACACCCTTCGCATCTTCAGAGTTAAAGTGTTTAAAGAACTCGAGAGCCTCAACCGTATACCCAGTAAGTAATGCAGTTACTGCAGAAACCAACTCTGAATCACTATCCTTAGCTACTAGCCCAAACACTCGACAAATTTGAAGACTCTGCAATAGTGATAGTTTTGATTGTGGCTCCATCCTTTTGGATACCACTGCTGTCAAACAACCAGCAGCAGCACCATGCAATTGCTCAGAGAGCCCATCAACCAAACCTAAATCAAACAATAGCGGGATGAACACATCATTTACGATTAAACCAATATCAATCCAAGCAATAAACCTCCTCAATGCTTCTAATACACTAGCACACAGCTCTTCATCAGAGTTCCTATTCTTTGGCTTCGATTTTTCTCAAATCAGGTCGTTGCGAGTGGAGTGATCGCAAACTGTCTCTTTTCTTGTCCACAGTCGTTGTTGTGCTGTGTACGTGGCGTGCCACTGCCGAGGGCAGAATGTAGTAGTATAATACGCCGCGTAGTATCTGCTTCTTATCAAGTAATTGGAGTGGGGAGCGCACTAACCCCACTCGTTGAGTTCCACTTGTCTTGATATAAGACGCAGGCTTCGTGTCTCTCTGCTTGAGCCACAAAGAATCGATACTTCACAGTTGAGGGCAAGTATAAAGTAGAGCAATCCTAATGACGAAGTGTTGAGAACACCGGATAGTGTGACGCCGTAGAGCTTAAGAATCCCCACGCTCTGTCGGGTGGCCTGAACTCCGCTGACTTCCATTGTCGTAGCTCGAGTGAATATTCGAATCCTCACGCTCTGTCGGGTGGCCTAGATTCTGAATTCGCTGTCGCCGGTTGGTTAACTTGACAGAACCTTCAAATTCCCACACTTTGTCAAGTGGCCTAGATTTTGAGTTCACTGGTGGCTAGTTGTTTACTCGGGGTGAGTAGATTTAATTTTGCTGGTGCACAAATTGTGTATGTGTGTAGATGTCCGTAAATCTTCTCTGCTTCGTCTATTTATAATAGTAGGAACTCAACTCCTCCTCGCTTGATAAGGTAACCATTATTAATCAGGAATGATATCTGGCCTTCTAGATTTCCTAGACTATCTAGGAATTGCATAGATTTTTTTCCAGATTCACAGCTGGATACCCTTCCCATTTTGTCTTTCGAAGCCTAAAAGCATCATAATAAATGTTTAGTTTACTTTGGGTCCAAACACCTATATATAGACACAATATAATACCAAGCTCTAATGATTTGAGACACAAATTGCTGCCTCATTGCATCCTTAATCCGGGCGCCACTGATAGTTCTTCGGGTGTCCGAGGGCAATCCAAATTGATCACATCCCCATCCAACGCATTCAAAATCCGACAAAACATATCAATCACCACTACCCCTTTACTCAATTGAGACACAAAATCGACATTCATAGATGACCAAATTAAAGGATACTCGAAATAAATCAAGGTCACCAGAACCTGAGCAAGCTTGTTCTTTATAAATGCAGGAACTTCTAAAACCCTAGAAACATTGTTCTCATCAATAGCACAAAAACATGCAATTGAAAACAGTGAGTTCCTGATCAAGTACCTTTCATCTGGGCTCATCGATGAGTAGTATCAGGCCCTATCGACGTCATGTAGAGTCTCTCTAAAGACCAAAACTAGACTTCATACAAATTTGAAAGGCATATCCTCTCAATGCAAATACTACAAATTGATTGTTCATCCTTAATCTTATCACAGTATTCCTCAGCTTTCTGTTTCAGCTTAGAATGAACGGTCTCTGATTGATCAAAACTTATCAATTGCTTTTTCTGAGAGTGTTTCAAAAATAACTCGGCAATCAACATGGAATCTTTTTGGCTTTTTCATTAAGTCGTCGGCGCGCCAGCCACTTACTCGCTACTCGTTCATGGCTCACTTTGGCGACACCAACGCAGAGAGATAGATGAGAGGAGGTGGATGGCGACGACGTCGTTTGGTGAGATTTTTGGCAAGAGAGAGAGAGAGGAGGTCGACGCCGGAGGGAGAAAGATCGTCGACGGTGGAGCTCTGGATGTCCATAGGAGATCTGAGGGCAAGGGGAAGATGAAGGAGAGAGAGATTGGCGGTGAAGATTCCCGACGAAGGGATGCGGTCCATAGAGGCAGAGAGATCTTTGCCGAGATAGTGATTTCGTGCCTTATGCTCATTGTAAGCTCAGAAATCATTATTAAGATGAACGATTGAGATTCAAAATTTTCAGAGGATGTAGAGAGAGGGGATGTATTCAATATTAACGAGAGAGAGAGAGAGAGAGAGAAGTTTGTCTAGAATTCATGCAGCTTTCATTCACGCCCCTTCTCTAAATTTTTTTAACACGTGTCATCAGCCCATGGATTAGTTATTCCCTTTATGGAGGAGCTCACAATAATCTCACACACTAGATCCTGGTCCTTGCCCTGGTTCAACAACCGCATGTGACCATGCTTCGGCGTCAGAAAATCTCGCCGGAGAGATGCAACGCCAAAAAAGGTACCCAGAAGCAGTCGATGCAACCGTATATCTCCTCTTTATACTCATCCCTCCCTCCCTCACGTCGGCAAGTTCTCTCTCTGTTGAGGTCCGCTGTCGTGAATTTCTCCACCTCCGGCGGTGATCTCTTCTATTAAGTCACAATTTGTTCGTCAATGAGCTCACTCTAAGACGGCGCCGGCATCACCACCCATCTCTGTCTCTCTCGGTTGGCATCTTCAAAGCGAGTTACGAACTGAGTTCTGAGTCAAAGAGAGCTGAGAAGTCGTCGGCGCGCTGACAACTAAGTAAATAAACTTGGGTATCCGATCAAAATTTTTTAGCTCGCACGTGCAAATCGAGCTATCTGCCAAACAATATCGGTTTGAAACCCTAAAAATGACATATCGATTATTAGCCGAAACCCCTGAGAAGCAGTCTGAGATCCATGGACAGGCGGAGTTATCCGAGTGCGATTGATAAAGGTACCCAATCTGTTTAGACCATCAACATTCAAGTCGCTTCCATAGTCTGTTATAAATTTTTATATTGTTGCATCGTTATTTACTTATTTTACATTCAATGCTTTGTTTTTGGGTTTCATTGCCTTATATGAATTGGGTATATGGGTTTGACGATTTCAGTTTTCATAGGGTTATAAATTTGGATGCAGAGACTAGCAATATCGAGTCCATGTTTGCAATTTCTGAATTTGGTGGCCAGATAGTTTTGTCAATTCTGGATACATACGTGAAAGTTTGAGTAATTTCTTTACAGTTCATGTTCACGATTAAGAAAGAACAGTTGGCTAATGCAATCCCCTTTCAACTTGTGTTGATGTGAAGAAAATATCCATGTCGGTACTCCGCTTAAGGCCTTATCCAATCAGAAGTTTTTGTAATGTAGGTTATGTAGTTGTAAGTGAGTAGCTAACTTGTTATTTCAGTGAGACTTTTGGTGAGGATAATGTTGGACTTCTTACCGGAGATACTGTTGTAAACAAAGAAATTCAAGTTTTGATTATGGGTGTAATGTTTGACGTCCAGTTGTTGCTCCCTTACTTTTGAACATGAACCTAGAAGGTTGAATGATATTTGATAAAGTTACGAAAGTATTAGATATAACTCCTTTAGAGAATGCAATATTTGAATGTAGACTTGAAATGTTAGCTGTTTTTGGCTTTGAACTTGGACTGAAATACTATGCTGATGTTTACGGATGTAGATATGCATTTGCAATCTAGGATTCAGAGTCTTACTTGATCAGTTATATGTATAAAAATGTTTATGCACAAGTGTAGCTTATGTGGTCACACGTGTACATAGATATGTAGATGCAATACTAGCTCATGTCTAATAATCTGTAGAAATGGTAGCAGGTATGTGAATTAGTAGTCTTAGATGTAAATAGTGCAATATCTGAATCTGTATTGTAGGACATCAACTTTTAAAGTTCTGTGAGTTGTGAAGCAGCATTATGTGTCTTCGCTACAAACACCTCTGTATGTAATCTAATCTATAAGTAAATTGTTGGCAGCAACCGGGTAATGGGGGTGAAGTAGTGCTGCATCAGGATAATTCATTAAAATGGTATTTGGTGATGTTGAGTTGTTGATATATGGTGTTGTGAATATATGTTGAACTATTGTGATGGTGAATTTTTGTGAATATATGATGTTGAATTTGTTTGGGTGAAATTTTGTGATTAAGGTTTGTGGCTTTAGGCTTAGGTGATTAGGGTTGTGATTATATTAGGGCTTTTAAGGTTTTTAAGTTTGATATTGGCTGTGAAGGGATTTTTTTTTGGATTGATCGGTAAAATTGGATGGATGTGCATAAAATCAGCTGGATTGATTAATTTTGTTTTGATTATGATAATTGTTGGTTATATGTTGATTATGGTAACCGTACCATTTGTGTTTTTATTATCGTAATTGTTGATTATGGTAACAATTGTTTTTCACGAATTGATTATGGTGTGATTTATGGGGGATTTTTATTTTAGGAATCATGAATTGGTTAGGCAAATGGAAGAATTCGAAGAGATCTAAGAAAAGAAACTGTGGGTCTAGCACCGATAGTTCCGAGTCTCCCTCTGTTAGCAACAGTTATAGCGGCCTTAGGACCTCTCGACACCTTCAACTACTAGAGCAGACGCCGCAACAAGATGTAGTGGTCCACTGACCCTCCAGCACGAGGCAGCTTTGGAACGAAGACGGCCCCTCCGGGGCCCTTACCGGCCGGCTCTATATGTCCCGCTCTTTCAAGTGTTCGTATGCCACACATTCGCCGGCCGGAGCCTTCTCCCTCTACGGCATAGGCTCCTCATTCCTCTAAGGCTGGTGCTTCAGATAGTTCCTCGGCAGGGGTACGTTGTCCGCCACCTCACATCTTCTTGCCTCAAGAGATACTAATCATACTTGCTCTCGATGATCCGGGAGTTCTTATTCTAGGACAGCTTGGTTTTACTACTCCGAAAGAAGCATACATCTATGTGTCGTTTGATACACCTCTACGTAGTGCGAGGGTATCAAACACATCGACGTCAGAATCGGATAAATATTAAGAAACTTGGTTATTTAATTTCAAAATTATTAATAATTTATATATTAAATTAGGTGCTTATGTTTTTTTTACCTTGTTTTAGATGCGAGAGGCAACAAAAAAAATACCAGAGGCCCCGTCAACGATAAACTACTTGAGAGGGCGATCAACGGTAGTGGGAGAGTGGTCATAGAGATGGATCGCCATGGATAAGTGATTTTGGGAAAGAATGCGGGCCAGTACGCCAGTATGATATAAAGTGTCATATGGAACAGTCCCAATGGTGTGGGGAGAGTGGTCCTCTGTGCCACAGTATGTGAAGGACTCTGTGAATAATGCTATCTCGATGAGTTAATTATATATTCATCATGTATATCTACCCTTATTAATTAAGTCTGATTAAATATATAAATTTTACCATTTATATATACATTGCAGGTGTGGTTTATCGTGTCGGAGGAGCTCAAAAGCACATGGGCAAATGATGTGCAAGGAAAAAGGTGATGGGATCTGAGTTATATTTATATATCAAGTTATATTTTGTTGATCATGTATTGTCAATTTCTAATATTTGTGTTGCATTATAAGTATAAGAAGTGGAAAAGTGAGCTCAAAAGGCACTGAAGGAACCACGGAAACCTCCGTGGGGCACTACCACATTTTAACCCATTGCCGGCGATTTAAAAATCGCCGGCAATGTTTTTTATCATTATCGGCGATTTTTCCCCAAAAATTGCCGGTAATGTCTTTTTTTTAATCATTGCTGGCGATTTTTCCGGCAAATCGCCGGCAATGTTCCGCCGGTAATAAAAAAAAGAAAAAAGACATTGCCGGAGACTTACATTTAAGTCGCCGGCAATGTCTTTTTTTTTTAATTACCGGCGGAACATTGCCGGCGACTTACATTTAAGTCGCCGGTAATGTTAAAAAAAAAGACTTTACCAGCGATTTTTGGGGAAAAAATCGTTGGTAATGATAAAAAAACATTGCCGGCGATTTAAAAATCGCCGGCAATGGGTTAAAATGTGGTAGTGGGGGTACCCCTAGCGAATTTATGTATATGGAGTACGAGTGGCAGTGACTTGTAGCCCACTTTAACGACCCAAAAGTTGAGGTATGCAACATCATATTTGTGTTTACTTGTATCGTATTTGGCAAAAATATTTTCTTAATATTTTTTTGATATATGTTTATCCAACAAAACCATTTCTGTAATAAACGCGGCGAACCAGGGAAAAACACGAAGAACCATCATGCCGGTTCTAGATCCTTTGCGGGTTGGATGGTGGAGGCCGCCCAACACCCTGAAGTCCCCTCATTGGTGTATACGTTAGAGAAAGCAAATCCTCAGGCCCCCGAAGATATTGTAAGTCTTATGCCCTTCTAACTTAATTAATATATTTTCTTATATATCTATTTTCTCTAAAAAAAATTATGTATGTTTACTAATATATTATTTTGTTTTCTTTGTAAATTAGGCGAGAGTGTAGGAGGTGATTCCGGAGGTGTTAACTGAGATCATGAGATAGCGATGACCTGAGACCCAAAACAAAGACCTCTCCCAAGCCATGTCTCAGATTGATCAATCTGACCCGATTGTAGAGGCGAGGACCATGGCTCACGCTATCCTACCACGAGGAAACACCTACTACTTCAGGGGTCTCGAAAAAAGGGGCGACGGGATCTTGAAGAATACTCCCGATTTCTCACACAAGTTGAGAACTTCCAGGGCTTCTCAACTCTAGGATCAGCTTCAGAGGCAGACGACAGAGCATCAGAGGGAGATGGAAGAGACTCGGAGACGGATATAAGAGATGGAGCGGGTGAGATTAGCCCAGCAGGCTACGTTGGGCTTTTGGTTTAAGGATTAGACTGCACAACTTCAGCCTTCTGGAATCCCGATCCCGGCCCCACCTCCGTTCCCTTTTGATGCTCAACAGCCGCAGGAGGATCCAGCTGATCATGGTAGTAATGCATCTGCTTTTGATAACATAGATTTGGATAACTTGTACCCTTAGATAGGTGTAATGTGAGTGAATATGTGTTTTGTTGGTGAATAGGTGTTGTTGGTTATTGTGTAAAAACAAATTGTGCAATTGCAAGTTTTAAGAATAGTAATCCAGAATCTACAGTTTTTTTCTTTTAGAAATCATCAACTATAGCTGACAACTTTAGTCCAACTTGTCCGCTAAAGATACACTAAAACTAACATTTTCATACTATAGCCGACGAATTATATACTATAGCCGACAACATGCTTTCACAGTCGTCGGCTATAGTCTTAATTGGGCCAACCATGTTGAACACCAGGGAAGGTGTGGCCGACGACATTTTTGTCGGCAAAATTTTTAACTTAATGCTGACAACGATTTTGTCGTCGTGTATAGTCTACACTAAAGCCGACGACTGCCACAAATGTCGTCAGCTTTAGTTTCACTGACGGCCTTCTCCCAATGAAACTTAACTCTCGTCGGCTATAACTATAGCCGATAAAATCGTCTAACAAGCCGATAACTTTTCGTCGTCGACTATAGTCATTATTCTGATAATGAATTGAAAAGATAGAAGAAATTAATCAAACTATCAAAGTATACAATGTTGTACATAAATCCCTATAGCTAGCACATGCAGTATATATTAGACGATTGAATTATCTTGTGAAACAAAAAACACGTACTATTAGACACATAACAATGTAAGTTAATAGCAAGGAAAGAACTAGCTTCCATCGATTAGTACCATCACAACCATGCATCCGTACGTAGTGACTAATGACTAGTACTTCCAGCCGAAACCCATTTCTCTCTTGAAGTTTTGTAATAGCCCAGCAGCTTTTCACGATCAGGAAGGTTATATTTGATCACAGGTACTTGCTTGAAATTCTGAACCCATGCATGCAAGCGAGGCAAAATGCTGGGCTCTATAATTTTCACCCCCACGGCTTCTTCTATGCAGTCGGACCAGTAAGCCAGCATTCCATAAGTAATGTCCACCATACCTATAGTTTCACCTCCGAAGAACTTCTGGTCTCCGAGGCATTGATCTTCCAAGATTTTCAGAACTTCTTGAATCTCTTTCGCTTTCTTTTCTCGTGCTTCTCCAACAGCTGCGAAATATTCCTTAAGAATAGGCCTTATCTAAGAGTGAACTCGATCAACATAAGAGCACAAGTAAATTAGATACATACTGGATAGTGGAAATGATTTTGTGTCAAATATAACTCAGCCTAGCCTATAACTAAAATTTTATGTCATACCCCTTGGTATTCTAAAATCTTTCCGGTTACGAATATATATGTTTACCTTGTCCACTCCGAACTGAATCCAAAATCGAGCCAAGGCTTTTCCATAAGGATCTTTTGGAAGCAGAGGATTCTGTGGCCAAGTTTCTTCAATGTATTCAAGAATGACAAGGGAGTCGGCGACGGGTTTGCCGCCATGGACAAGCACCGGGACCTTTTGGTAAATAGGGTTGGACTGCAGTAGCAGATCACTCTTGTTGGAAAGGTCTTCTTCTATATAATCGAATGTCACATCCTTCAGTTTGAGCGCCCATATCACTCTGCAACTAAAAGGGCTTGGCCAAAATCCTAGTAGCTTCACGTCTTCCATTTTCAACTGATGTTTGATCATAGAGGGATCAAGTTTATATACTGTCAAGTATTCTGGTGTGAGGGCAGTTGGTTTATTGATTCAAACGTGAAAATGAAAGGGCCATGAGTTATAAAAGTTGAGAGAAAATGAAGCTACCTTGGAGTATCTGAATGTTGTATTCTATACCAAAGTATAAAAAGAAACAGATTGACTTGACTAAACAAATATTCTAGTGAGGATTTGGTTGTTCTTGGGCAACAAGTTTGCAGATAATCAAATTTTATTCGATCCTTGCTTGGTCTTGGTCTTGGTCCTGCTCCGATCGTTGAACATGGACTACGTAACTTTCATCTTTCATTTTTTGGATTACAAATTTCATCTTTCATCTTTCATCTTTCATTAATTGGCTGCATTGGGTACCATAGTACAGACGAAGAGATCTTGTAGCTAACTAGAAAAGAACTTCGGGTTATTAGATTCGTTGCATATGACTTCTATTGGCCGGTCATACATGCATAAATTTGTAAGCTAGTGAATGTGGCATATACAAAAAATTCTTGATCTTACTGGTTTAATGGACAATTTGTTCAAGGTAAAAGTATATATATTATTAGATGATTGATACAAACTTTGTTTTATGTGGACGTCTTTGTATAAAACTAGGTGGCTGGCCGCCCCTTGGGGCGGTGATATACTACTGTTTCAGCAAGTAATAGAACATAAATGGAGACAATAGAAAGATGAAACATGGTAGGAGAAAGATGAAACATGGTAAGAGAATTGTGGATATATAAAAAATAATGATATATTTATAGCACAAATACACGGGATCGAAGCTGCATTGAAGATAGTGAACTCTTGCATTCAAAACTATAGACCAGTGCCCTCTTTATAGGCCAATTGTCACGCAATTTTTTGACAATGTGAAATTATAAGATGAAACTTCAACGATAAAACAAACTTACAAAATTATATACGTTGTTCAAACATTTTATTTGAAAATTTGCTGTTATTAATGAATACACCTTAAGTTTTTATAGACCAACAAAACTAATGAACTCAAACTCGAAGATAGATTCCAATAGCACCAAACCAAGCCTTCATTATTAGCAACATAATGAGGTCATTGTGGAAAATAAAGGGTTCTATAACGAATGTTACGATGGGCCATTTGCGCTTCACATTTTTGACCTATAAATAAAAAACACTCATTGAGAAAAGGATACAATAAGTAGCCCAAAAGTTGTAAAACAGAAACAACTCATATATTAATGAGGCAATATACAGGACAACCAAAGTACCTATTTGCCTAGAAAGTGACAACATCAGCAAAATCTAGATTCAAGGCAACCAAGCCCCTCTTTCCAAAATCGACGAATCAAATAAATGAAAATCTGATTTCACTGTTAATTAACACAACCCAGTATCAGCCTCACAACCAAATCACCAAATTAATCAATCAAATATAGCAAAATAAAGGTTACCCGATAATCTTCGAAACCCTAGCTCCAGCACCAAATTTTCATCCCTCTAAATCAAGCTCCAAATCAACCTCGACGTTGGGATGATCAGCAAGAGAGAAGACCAGCCGACGACCTAGATCTTGGAAATCTCAAAATTGAAATGATACAGCCTAATATGTTTTGCATATAACCGTTGCACCCTACATAATACACCAAATGGTAAATAATTGAGAAGTATATCCTTAAGTCACACAATGACGAAGATCGAATAATGATGAAACACATAAACCACATTTAAACACATTGCTGCATTTATCAAACATCCAAATTAAACCCAACATATAATGAAACTCAAAAAAGGAAAAATCGAATATCCAAACTGAAAATGAAACAAAAAACTACTGACCAACTTTATTTCTCACACATTTAGCAAAGACCAGGCTGAAAAAAGGGAGGACTCAGCATAGACGAATGAAAAATGAACCTTAAAAAACATTATAGAGCACCAAAACACAGCCTAAACATGCAAAATGCACAAATGCCCAAACATGCCTAGCTGAAACTTTCCGAATCACAATTGTCACACAATTTAGCAAAGACCAGGCTTTAAAAAGGGAGGACTCAGTATAGATGAACAAAAAATGAACTCAGAAAACATTATAGACCACCAAAACACAGAGCCTAAACATGCAAATCCACAAATGCCCAAACATGCCTAGCCGAAACTTTTTGAATTACAATTGAAACAGCCATTCACACATTCATATTATATCTAGGAATGTTCAAGCAAGTTTTTTACGAAGCAAGGAAGTGAATGCCCCTTTTGGCGAAAGTTAGCTATGTATATGGCCTATGTTATTGATATCAATACCACCAAAGTGAAAAAGAATAAACTGAAAACATGGGTAAATGTCAATGCCTCCATTTTAGATACATACGTACAATTTGGGTTTAGTAAACTCACAAAATTGGATAAATGTCAGCATAGCTAGATGACATTAACAAAATTGGATAAATGTCAGCATACCAAAATTTGCCCTAAACCCTACCAATGTATGAAGATGCAACTAACAAAATTGGATGTCGAGCTCTATAAACATAACAAAAAAGATAAAGAAAAGTTAAATTCGAGACCAAGACCAAAACCGAGACACCTGTTTTTACTATTCCTGGTTACACGTGATTGAAAAAACACATAGCAAAAGACCCAAACTATAAGGTTTTTATTAGGTTCTTCATCGATAAAGATGATACCTTGAGGTGGGTTGAGCTGCTCTCTATCTTCTTAAAAAGCAGTGGCAGGTCACTCGAGAAAGGTCAGAACTGGACGTATTACTGCAAACCATGTAAACAAAATAACAGCAAAATCATAAACTGATAAGAAATTGAGAAAGCTACAGATGGAGAGAGAATGAAATTGAAAGAGAGAGATCGAGAGAGAACGAACAATGATAGATGTGATTAGATGAGATCCAAGTGAGAAAAAGAAAACAATTCTAAAGTTCGAAAGACCAGATGACGCATACACGTTAATATGCACGAATATGAAGCCCAACAGGCCAACAACTCTTAAAAAAAAGAAATCGCCACTACCCTCGCTCTAAAAAAAATATTAAAATTGAATTTACACAGGAAAAACTACATAAGACACAATGCATGAGAAGTGATAAGAGATGGTTCCATAGAATGTTATAATATACATGGTTTATTCAAAGTAGTACATATAGATCAGTGAATATTGACCATAAAATCATTAATATGAAGATACTTAACATTCTGAGTGAAAAAGAAAGGGGAGTATATGGATGGATAAGATATGTGCACGGTATTAACAAATCTACCGAATGTTGAGATGTTGATATGGTTTGAAATATACATATAGATTAAGTACTCTCCAAATCTACTATAATGATTATGGCGCATAGACATATAGCATTATTTACCGTACCTCACATTCCTCATTACCTAAAGATGATTTCTGGTTCTTCCCCCAGTTTAGTATTGCTTAATATGTCTCTCTCTCTACTTCTGAACCCCCTTCTTGGATCCGGGAAATCTCTACAGTAACCCTTAGTCAAAAAATCGCTTTTCTTCACTGGTTTAGTTGCTACATGTATTTATCTGCTCACTATTATATGGTGTTCTCCTAAAATCATGTCTTACTTAATCTCTACTACATAGGTGTTTTGGTTTCCGATCATGTTTGTATGTTTGGACTTCATATCATATCAGGCTCTCACTCTCTCTCCATTTTAATCAGACATGTTTGGTTGCTATGTCTATAAACTCTATCTTATAATCAAACATGTGTAGGACTTCTTCGTGTACATATGAACACAATTACACTACTGTCATCTAAAAGAGCTTAATGAACAATCATCCTACTTGGTATCCTACTCAAAATATTAAAAGTAGCTTGTATAATCACACTATGAGACTATATACGGCAACAAAAAAACTATTTTAAATATTCACAGTAAAATTTCAGCTCCAAAATGCACTGTTGTCCAAAAAATGTGACGACCCAGAACAGAATCAGTAGTGGAATTAGCTCAATTCGCGAGTTAGTGTATCGACGTGGATTTTCGATAACGGATTTACTCGCCTGGGTTTGTTAACGACTTAATTATTGGCCGAGAATTGGAGCTGGGTCTCTTCTCGAGAGTCATTGTACGTGTGATTACGAGTTCGTGGGCTGTTCCGGATCATTATTTGGACGACCGAGGAATTAATTATGAATATTTGAAGTTCGGATTTAAATGGTAGGCTATTTAACGACTAAATTACCGAACGAGAATTTGGTCTCGGCTTCTTCACGGAAGTTGTTCGGAATTTAATTTCGAGTTTGTGGGAACTTCCGGAGCATGATTTTGAGTTACGAAGATTTAGATATGATTATTTCCGATTGTGGACTGTTTAGTCGATTTATGTATTGGTTTGAATGGTTGACTTTTTATCAGTTTGGTCGATGTGTTTGACTTCGAGTGATTATTAAAGAGTACGTCGAGACGAGTTTGTGGCCGCAAGAATTATCGGGATCGAAATTACGACGAGGAAGTTACGCGCGTTTGAAGTTTGCCGAAATGGATAATTATGGGTTTCCTTTTTGGGAAGCTATAAATAGTGACCTGCCAAAAAGGGAAAGTCAAAGACTTCAATTTGAAGTGTTGACCTTGTTTGACCGGTTTGACCGGATGGGGGAGGAGCTAGTTCGACGGCGAACTCGGTTTGCCGGCGGCGAGATTGCTTCCGGCCACCTCCGAGCATGTTGTTGGTGTCTTCCGACTCGCCTCTATCTCCTCGTCACTTTCCCGACCTCATTTTCCGGCAAGCTTCACGGTGGAGAGAGATATTTGGAACCAAAGTTCAAGGTTTTTGGTGTTAATGGTGACTTTCGTTTCGGGCCGAGTTGAGCTCAAACAAGGACTGGGTTTTGTAGCCCTCATCTCCATGATTCTAACCATATAGGTATGGAGTTATAATTTTGCTTGTGTGTGGAGAATTTTGGATGTGAAATTTTGGGAACAATTCGGTTTTGCATGAAATTGACCTAGTTAGAGTGAGAATTGGACTTCGGTGCAGTTATGGAAGTTGCTTAGTGGGTGATTTTGAGTGGAATAGGGGTAGATCCGCCGTGAAATTTCACGTCCGGCGGCGGCGCCGCCGTGGACGGCGGTCAACGGCGGTCCAGTTTGACTTTTTCTAGTTTTCGACAAGTTGCATGTCATTTGACTCGAAATCGCGCCCCGATCGCAGTGGGGAGGTTCGTTTCTCGAGTTAAGCGTCCGAACGTAAAACGAGGTATTGAGGTGGTATATATGGATTTTCGACGATTCGTCGACATTGAATTTCTTGTTTCCGAGAACGGTGGTTTCTCGTGATTTGTATTGAATTGTCGAGTTATGATTATGAGATATGGATTTTGTGAATATTCAGGGGTTCGTGATCGTTTGTTTGGCGAAGGACTTTCCGCTGGATCACGGGTTAACGCGATACGCGTTACGCCAGTCTGTGAGTGGACATTTCTTTTCACGGATTATTTGCGAGTCTTGATATATGATTTATAAACTGGAGCATGCGTATTGAGATTACGGATTACATGAGCATATATTTTACGAATATACGATATACTTATACGAATATACGTATACGAGTATATATACATTTATATGCTGTTTATTGCATTTGCATCGAAATGTTTATGATTTGGTTTACACAGAGTACAGTCGTGGTTACGTTGTTGTATCGATACACTCGCCTCTCGGCTGATCCCCGATGGTAGGCATATGTCAGGGGAGGCTGTGACTCCTGACCCGAGGTCTTTACCGGGGGGAGGCAGACCTTTGACCTGAAGCCATTTCCGGCTAGAATCACGTGTGGGCCAGGGACCCCGTGGTTCTGACTGTACTAGCACGGTGTGTGTCCATGAGTGACCCCGTGGATTTTTACTTGCATGCTCTGTACACTTGAGGAGTATGAGTTTTACCTCATGTACTATGTTGTTTATGTTTACTTGGACTCGCATATGTTTTTATAACATATATAAACTGGTGGAAGACATTTATTTTCGTCCACTCACTCTAACGTGTTTCATGTCTTTCCCCTGGGCTTTTCGGTTTCCGTGAACAGTTTGCAGTTCAGGCTCTGGTGTCGCACGTCGTGGTCGGACTCATAGTGCTCGAGCAATCTTATTTCATCCAGTAGGTTTATTGTTCTACCTACTGTGGTATACGTATATGGTTAAGTATTAGAAGTCGCTCTGAGCTTTCTGTGGTATATGTTATACGATGTTATACCGGATTTCAGTAAAGTATAGATATATTTATGGATTTACTTTATTGTTGACATATTGAGAAATCTGGATGGGATTGGTGCCCACGGTTTGTTTTTTGTGGCATAGGATGAAGTGTATTTTCCGCGTGCAGGTAATGGTAATTCCACGCTAGTAATGAAACTCTGCCCAAATTTCGAAAAGTTTTTTGTTGGTTCGTGTTTTCGAAGGGGTTCGATTCCGGTTTAGGGAGCTAAATCGGGGTTGGGTCCTTTCAGCTTGGTATCAAAGCATTAGGTTGTAGGTTCTGTAGACTTCTATAGTCGTGTTTACTAAGGATATTTGAGAGCGTATAGCATGTCTGGAATGGTGACCCGACCGGCCGGCGGATAATCATCAAATTCCGGGTGTTGTATGCTTTCAAATATTTGAAGTTCCATGATTACGTTCCACTTGTTGTGAACGATATTGTATTTGTTAGGATGCCTCTTGACGTGCTTTCCGTGTCGTTTCGGTTGTGGATCCTATTGAGGATCAATCGACGCGCAATTTGCCAGAGAACAGTGGATTCAGATGGGTATTCAGAGTTCAGAGAATTGTGTGGCACGGTTTTCCTGGGGATGTGTATATGAGCGTCTATATGTTGCCTCAGAGCGGAGATTTGTGGCAGTGACGTGTGCCTGAGTCAGTTTGTTGTATTTGGTGGGCTGATATTGTGTGAGTTCCGGTTGCGACTCCATGGCCCACATTCGGGGTGTTTATACGGTAATGGTGTTATCAGGCTACCCAGCAATTGTATGTGGTGTGTTTACCCACCTGAGGCAAAGATGCATTGTTTAGATGTTTGTTTCCGTTTACACGTGTTATGTGGCTTCAGAGGAAGCTGTGCACGAGGTTCGAGGAGAGTTTGAACCTGAGCATTAGAGAGAGTTTGATTGATGTGCCTCGAGATATCCATGAGGAGCTTGGCGTGCTGCACTCAGTGGCGAGGCTATTATGAGGAAAATATGTGAGCGGTTTTGGATGTGATGGTTTGAGGAAAGTGGACTTAGTCGAGATTTTGATGAGGTTGAGTTCCGACACTCCGGGATCAGTGGCTTCATCAGGTTGTAGTCCTTTTGATTATGTTGAGGATCCTCTGCTGATCCGTTTGACGATGGCGGAAATCACAGTGTAGCGGACTTGCTCCTGTGGCATGAGTTTGGGTGATCGTTGGTGATCCTTTCACGCAGCAGGTGTTACGGTGACATGTGTTTGTGGAGCACTCTCAGTTGCTGTTTCGGTGGCCAGGAGGGTCACGTTACGAGAGAGCGCCCTCAGCCAGCTGTGTTGGCGGTTCGACAGCTTAGTGTTCACGAGGAGGTTGTGATGCTATTCCTGAAGTTTGACCAATGTACCCTTTTGGTGAGTTAATCAGCAAGTCGCAATTGACGTGGGCGGCTAGTTGGGCATGTTGGAGTTCGTGTCACGACTTGGTAGAGGACAGACTTTTCTCCGAGGTTACTGTTGTTTGATATCCATGGCTATTGTACCTGTATCTCCACTTCCGAGGTTTTGGAGAGTGTTGCATCCATCCGGAGGTTGTGAGATCCTTGTTAGAGGTTATGGCTTAGCTGCGGATCTGTTACAGCTTGACATTATGGTTTTGGTGTGCTTGCGAGTATGGACATACTGACGACGCATTTGGCGATGTTCGAGTGCCTCGAGGAGGAGGTTGTGTTTCGACGACCAGATTTCCCCGAGATGCTGTTTCACGGTGATGGTCGAGCAGATGGTGGAGACGAGTTCTGTTGCTTGCTTAGCTCATGTTATGGATACTACGGTTGCTGTGCCCGACATTGGTGACATTGAGATGGTTCCCGAGTTTCCAGGTGTGTTCCGGAGGAGTTACCAGGTGTTCCTTCAGTTCGGGAGTCCGACTACACCATTGAGCTTGTACCAGGCGCTGGACTCATTTTACCGACGTCTTGTTGTTCGGAGCCAGCGGAGCTGATGGAGCTACAGTTTCGACTCCAGGAGTTGCTGGAGGAGGTTTCAGGAGATTTCATGCGGCCCCGCGTATTTGCGTGGTGTGCACTTGCATTGCTTGTACGGATGTTGGATGATTCGACGTGGTGGTGCATTGACTACCGAGCCTGATTCATTTCAGAGGAGAGCAAGTATCCTCCGCTTCGGATTGACGAGTGGCTTGATCGGCTCGTGAGAGCTTCAGTCTTGTTGAAGATTGATTTCAGATCCGGATACCATCAGTTGTGGATCCATGAGTCAGACGTGACTATGTTAGCTTTCAGATCTCGGTGCGGATATCAGGAGTTCTTGGTCACGCCGTTGGTTGACCAATGCCCCGTAGATCGTGTAGACTTGATGGACCAGGCGTTCAGACGATTCTGGACGAGTCGCGGTCATGTTCGATGGCAACGTCCTAATGTACTCCAGGAGTGTAGACAGGCACCTGAAGTAAATGCGAGCGATTTTGCGGACTTCGCGAGATGATCAGCTGTTTGCGAAGTTCAGCCAGTGTGAGTTTTGGCTGATTAGTATGAAGATTTTGAGCTGTGTGATGCTATCCGAGTGAGTGATGTGGATCCTGACCAGTTAGAAGCCGAGTTGGTTTGAGGATTGCCCTACCATGGTACCAGAGATCGGGAGTCTCTTGGGTTTGGCAGGCTATTACCAACGGCTTGTGCAGGATTTTCCCGGATTGCCACTGTACTTTCTGGATTGACGAAGAAGGCGTCAAGTTCGAGTGGTTCGATGCACGCGAGGAGAGTTACTTACTCCTGCAGGATTGCTGACCGTTGTTTCGGTTTTGTCCTTACCTGACGACTACGACGAGTACGTGGGTTACGGCGATGCATCGAGATTTGGATTCAGTTATGTATTGATGTTGTGTAGCAGAGCGGTGGCTTATGGTTCAGGCAGTGGAGACATTATGTAGCTACGTATCCGGTGTTTGATTGGAGTAGCTGTCTTATGTTGGCGTAAGAGAGTTCGAGACACTACTGCTACGGTGTGCAGCACAGTGTAGGACGTACACTGATCACTTGATTTCATCCACTTGCACTTTCGGCCAGATTTGGGCTTGAGGCAGTGTAGATGGATGGGGTCGACTGTCGACTATGGCTGCACCTTTGAGTTTGTTCGGGAAAGGCTAGAGGTTGTACTTTGACCATCCGTTTGGGATGTTGTTGCTGATGCATTCAGTCGAGAGTCAGGAGTTTCAGTATTACATGTGTGTGTGTGTGGCTCGAGCTTCCGTGTTAGCCGAGTTGCGAGTTTCGGAAGCTGAGTTCGAGTGAGATGATGTTGAGGCTCGTGGTTCCACGCGCATTTGGCGCTAGTGATGCGGAGTTGTGTCTAATACTTCGAGTTTACTACTCGTGACGCAACATGAAGAGCAATATAGCAGCTTGTTTGTGCAGATGCCACATTTGCCGACTGACGATGGCTAGGAGGCATAGACTTGCCGAGAAGTGTCAGTCATTTGAGATTTCCGGTTGGATGTGGCGCTTGTCACTGTGGTTTTGTGTGCTAGTATGCACTTTGGTTTGTGGTACCAGTTGTCAAGCCATTGTGGACTAGTTGACGGACTTAGTACGTTTCCTGGTATTTTCGGGAAAGATTTCAGTGGCAGGCTGGTATAGCTGTGTTTGACGGAGATTGGCCATTCACGTGGCATACCTGTGTCCCAGTTCACCGACCGAGGTGATCAGCTATGACTAAGTGTCGGCGAGCTTTGCAGCGAGCGTTGGGGACCAGATTACGAATTAATACCGGTTCTTATCCTCAGATTGGCGAGCGATCTTCGAGGATTATTCAGGCCTTGGAGGGCGTGTTGTGGACCTCGGTATTGCAGTTCCGGAGGATTTGGGACCAGCAGTTTCGCTGTTCGAGATTGCTTGCAGTACCAGTTTGTTGACCACTGTGATTTTGACGTGGCTTGATGTCGTTTTGAGGACGATATGGTACTCCATTGTGCTGGAGCGAGTTTGGTTTGAGTTTGAGTTGATATTTGATTCTGATTTTGTGGAATGTGCTACCACAGACTTTCGGATTAACGGAAACAGGTTGATAATTGCTTGAGTTCGATGTTTGAGCTAGGTTGAGATGAATGTGTTGAGTTGTGTTGGCCACGTTGCTTTGATCCATGTGTGATCATAGGCGAGTTTGTGTTATGCCATATAGTTCGGCATCGCCTATGTCATTGGCCTTTATGTGTGTTGTGTTCCGTGAGTCGGAACTGTGTTTCAGGTTTGTTGTGTGTTGTGTACCCTGTCTGTTCCTTATGCAGGAACACTTGGCGATTATGTGAGCCAGTTCAGATTTTTGATTTGAGGGTACAGAGATTCCAGCACGGAGTTATCTCCTATTGTGGAGTCAGTTACCAGAGTTGTTCAGTTGAGATTATCGTTGGTGAGTTGAGCAGTATGCAGAGGCAGTGCTCCTACCTTGTAGTCGGCAGACCCGGAAATTTCGAGGTCGAAATTTTTCTAAGGGGGGTGGATTTGTGACGACCCAGAACAGAATCAGTAGTGGAATCAGCTCAATTCGCGAGTTAGTGTATCGACGTGGATTTCCGATAACGGATTTACTCGCCTGGGTTTGTTAACGACTTAATTATTGGCCGAGAATTGGAGCTGGGTCTCTTCTCGAGAGTCGTTGTACATGTGATTACGAGTTCGTGGGCGGTTCCGGATCGTTATTTGGATGACCGAGGAATTAATTATGAATATTTGAAGTTCGGATTTAAATGGTAGGCTATTTAACGACTAAATTACCGGACGAGAATTTGGTCTCGGCCTCTTCACGGAAGTTGTTCGGAATTTAATTTCGAGTTTGTGGGAACTTCTGGAGCATGATTTTGAGTTACGAATATTTAGATATGATTATTTCCGATTGTGGACTGTTTAGTCGATTTATGTATTGGTTTGAATGGTTGACTTTTTATCAGTTTGGTTGATGTGTTTGACTTCGGGTGATTATTAAAGAGTACGTCGAGACAAGTTTGTGGCCACGAGAATTATCGGGATCAGAATTACGACGAGGAAGTTACGCGCGTTTGAAGTTTGCCGAAATGGATAATTATGGGTTTCCTTTTTGGGAAGCTATAAATAGTGACCTGCCAAAAAGGGAAAGTCAAAGACTTCAATTTGAAGTGTTGACCTTGTTTGACCGGTTTGACCGGATGGGGGAGGAGCTAGTTCGACGGCGAACTCGGTTTGCCGGCGGCGAGATTGCTTCCGGCCACCTCCGAGCATGTTGTTGGTGTCTTCCGACTCGCCTCTATCTCCTCGTCACTTTCCCGACCTTATTTTCCGGCAAGCTTCACGGTGGAGAGAGATATTTGGAACCAAAGTTCAAGGTTTTTGGTGTTAATGGTGACTTTCGTTTCGGGCCGAGTTGAGCTCAAACAAGGACTGAGTTTTGTAGCCCTCATCTCCATGATTCTAACCATATATTTTACGAATATACGTATACGAGTATATATACATTTATATGCTGTTTATTGCATTTGCATCGAAATGTTTATGATTTGGTTTATACAGAGTACAGTCGTGGTTACGTTGTTGTATCGATACACTCGCCTCTCGGCTGATCCCCGATGGTAGACATATGTCAGGGGAGGCTGTGACTCCTGACCCGAGGTCTTTACCGGGGGGAGGCAGACCTTTGACCTGAAGCCATTTCCTGCTAGAATCACGTGTGGGCCAGGGACCCCGTGGTTCTGACTGTACTAGCACGGTGTGTGTCCATGAGTGACCCCGTGGATTTTTACTTGCATGCTCTGTACACTTGAGGAGTATGAGTTTTACCTCGTGTACTATGTTGTTTATGTTTACTTGGACTCACATATGTTTTTATAACATATATAAACTGGTGGAAGACATTTATTTTCGTCCACTCACTCTAACGTGTTTCATGTGTTTCCCCTGGGCTTTTCGGTTTCCGTGCCCAGTTTGCAGTTCAGGCTCTGGTGTCGCACGTTGTGGTCGGAGGCATAGTGCTCGAGCAATCTTATTTCATCCAGTAGGTTTATTGTTCTACCTACTGTGGTATACGTATATGGTTAAGTATTAGAAGTCGCTCTGAGCTTTCTGTGGTATATGTTATACGATGTTATACCGGATTTCAGTAAAGTATAGATATATTTATGGATTTATTTTACTGTTGACATATTGAGAAATCCGGATGGGATTGGTGCCCACAGTTTGCTTTTTGTGGCATAGGATGAAGTGTATTTTCCGCGTGTAGGTAATGGTAATTCCACGCTTGTAATGAAACTCTGCCCAAATTTCAAAAAGTTTTTTGTTGGTTCGTGTTTTCGAAGGGGTTCGATTCCGGTTTAGGGAGCTAAATCGGGGTTGGGTCCTTTCAAAAAATTCATCTCAATGCATCGCCACCTGAACAAACACTACAAATTTGACATACACAAATGAAGACATAAACACAGCTAGTGTTGGCCAAAAAGAATACACAACAGTCAATTTGGGAGCTTCAATATTCTTCATATATAGAGAGGTAAGCCAAGTATACAACCAATATCAGCAGCTCTGTCCAATAGGTTCAGGACTCTCAACACCACCTATAACTTATCCGATATCGTTGATATATGTCCCCTGCTCTATTTATATTCTATCTGATATCCTTGATATATATGTCCCTTGCTCTATTTATACCTCCTAACAGTTGCCACAAAAAGAATGGCAACAAGGAAATCCAAACAAAACAAAACCAAACATAAAATTTGCTACATTGAAGGTTGTTTCTCCCTTTCGATGAAAACCCAGAAAGGGAGAAAGCACAAACCTTGAGAATCTGATTAATCGAGCAAGGCCAGAGATAGGCACAACATGTTCACACAATAAAAAGTGATCTAACATACATATGGCCGTAAAAAGTGTTAGAAGGTGTAGTGCAGCAAGAAACTACTGCTCAGTCGTCTTCAGAAGGAAAAAAAAACACTTGTAATACAATAGAATATGTACATGTAAGTGCTAACAAACCAGTCGGGATTCAAAGTCCTCCAAAGCTCACTAAGAATTAGATATTGCACAATCAAACCACAAAGAACAAATATGAAATATGTATAGAGAACTACATGTATAAGAAACTTGAAAACCAAAGTACATACAAAAACCAAGTTAGTGAGCTTTTTCGATATGAATAATTTTCTAGGAATCATGGAAGGCCCAATAATTCTGAAAGCATTATTCAAACCCTGATATAATACAGGCTTTACTAAACCTGACAGCTTAAACCATGTGGACCCATGGATCCAAATTTTGGAACAGAACTCAAAATGATTATTGGCTGCATGTATTGGTGACAAAGTTTTGAGTAAAGTTCTAGGTTACTCTTGATAGTCCTATGACACAATCTGAGGTTAAAGAACCTCCAAATGTTTTGATTCAATCTCATATAAGCCTGTTGATAAGTTGAACACAAAACTTGAAAACCAAAGTACATACCCTCCAAATGCTTGATTTAATCTCATACTTTCGGGAAGTTTTCTATTGGCACTGTATAAAAACCTTGAATAATGTTGATAGTAATGCTACACGTCGGGCTACAATGTTACTCGATATTTCAGCTTTGGTGTGTTTAACAGAAAACACGATATTTGTTGTTACAATTAAGATTTTCATATACACAGTTGCTACTTTCAATCATCAGCATTATTCAAGGTTTTTATATGCCATGTCTTGATATGAATCATTTGATTGATCAGTGGTGGCTTTTTCGATCACCAAGTTAAATCAAACCACAAAGAACAAATATTGGATCACTGTACAAATAAGAAGAGAATCAAGAGATCAATAAAAAACAAAGCTCACCAAAGTGAAGAGGCAATCAGAGGGCGAGAGAGGGAACGGGTAGCACAGATAGGAGAGAGAGTAGAGCAGATGAGATCAGAGAAAACCCAAACTTCAGATCGTCACCAAGCTGAGCAGAGCAAATAGAAGACAATAGCTGAAAAGAGTAAATTGAAGAACCCAATTCAGATTTGTATTGTTGTTCAATAACACAATTCATATTGATACGATAAACCCAGTTCAACTACTATTTGATTCATATGGTTCACTTAACACAGCACAAAGCAATCGCATATATGAAAAGACCAAAAATACAAACAACAGGCTTTCATAAACAGAGCAACAGACTCAGTGCCTAGTCTATTATATCATCACCCCAATAGGCTTACAGTGGTGGTAGTACTATTTAGCGCAAGATCTAAATCAAGAGAGAGAGAGAGAGAGAAAGCTTATCGGGTCCGATCGAAGCAGTGAAGAGTAGATCGAAAGCGAGATCTGCCAACTCCCACCACGCACGGGCCAGTATCTTTTTGGCTTTATCAATCGGAATCAAAGCAGACTTTGGGTGTGGATGGGAACGGCAGTAAATCGGAAGACAAAGATGCATGCCAGAATTGTGAAAGCAAGGTCGATTATGAGACATATGATGAAGGGAGAGAGAACCTGAAAGGATGAGAATTGTGAGAGCGTGTGATCGAGAGAGAGAGGATAAGGTTAAGCAAAAACCTGGCACGGGTGGCACGGTATTTCACTATTAACATGAACAGTATATATGAGCAGTAAACCCTTAACACCACGATTGTTAGATAGTAAATGAATGCTAACTTACTGTATTCTCTCGTTAAAACCCTAAGGCGCCCTCGTTGGATTTTTGACCTGGCAATCGACGTAGCATTTTATGGCTGATCTACGCAATTTAAGCGTATTAATTAATGTATTATTCTCTATATTTTGATTATATTATTTACTTAGTATTATTAGTTTTTATTTATTTTGTTATTTTCAGGTATTGACCAAAAGAAACAGTGTAAAAGAGCCAACAAGCATGCAAATCACATGAAGAATAGAAAAGAAGATGGAGAACCATTCGGCTAAAGGAAGATTTAAGAAGAAAATGGAGAAGAAAAAGAAGTCTTTGGTTGACTAGAAAAATGCTTCCAAGGTTGACTGCTAGGAGAAAGAAGCTTTCGGAAGATCCTTGGAAGAAGAACAAATTTAAGATGGATCAAACTAATTAATAGACCATTCAAGAGGCCCAAGATTAAGTTCAAGACAAATCAAATTTGTAGAGAACAAGATTTGGCAAGAATAGGATTCCCAAGTTGAAAAAGAGAAGGAAATCTATCAAAATAAGAAAAGCAGAATTTGTCTGTGTAGAACAACTAATTTCAACGGACGATTGGGAACATCTCAAAATGATTTGGACGACGATCGATATATGGTTGGAAATCTCTTTGAGTCTTTTTTCCAACGAGCCAAAAATAATAATTTTTGAAGATTTGCAGATCCAGAAAAGTGTGATTCTTTGCAACCTTCCAGATCTACCGGGGTGGAATAGGAAAACCTAGTTTTGTAAGGAAATCCACTTTGTAATGCCCATATAAGCAAGAGGCTCGACTTTAATAAGGATCATCACTTATCTCTGTTCTCTTACTGCCAAAATACTCACAAACTCTCCACCACAAAGTTCTCCAAGTTCTAGGCCGAATTACACCACCACCATCTCTCAAACTTCCATCTCACTTCTTTTAAGTACGCTTAGTCCCTTTAGAAGATGTCTAGCTTCCACCTAAGGCTTCATCCACTCGGAATTTTGCAGGGCTTACTGGAAATCAAAAAATGTAAATATGAAACTTTTACTCTGTAGTTCTCACCACTCCGGAACTCTATTGAAGCGATGAAAAAAAGTCGTCGCTTCAACACCAAACTCATTGCTTCAATACCGAAGCGATGACAAGTCGTCGCTCGGATGCCATCGCTTTATTCTCGTTGCTTCGGTATTGAAGCGACGAACATTGAACCAAAGTTCGTCGCTTCGTTACTTCAAGCGACAACCATTGAATCGTCGCTTGAAATTCAAGTGACAAACAGTGGGTCGTCGCTCGAAATTGAAGGGACGAACTTTGGTTCATTGAAGCGACGAGTTTTGGTTCATTGAAGCGACGAACTTTAGTTCATTGAAGCGACGCATATAATATAGCACAAACACACTATATTTTATAAATACGTAATATTCATCTACAATATGTTTCATAACAACATTGGTACATTAATCCAAATACATTAGTACACTAGCTACATATGTCTCATTATACTGACAGCAAAGGTTACTTAAAGCAATCATCCTATCCCAAGGTGAAAATCATAGCACTTTACTAGAACTGCACATCCTTAATCACGTTTGATCCCTATAGCTATCACATGCAGTATATATTAGACGATTGAATTATCTTGTGAAACAAAAAACACGTACTATTACACATATAACAATGTAAGTTAATAGCAAGGAAAGAACTAGCTTCCATCGATCAGTCCCATCACAACCATGCATCCGTACGTAGTGACTAATGACTAGTACTTCCAGCCGAAACCCATTTCTCTCTTGAAGTTTTGTAATAGCCCAGCAGCTTTTCACGATCAGGAAGGTTATATTTGATCACAGGTACTTGCTTGAAATTCTGAACCCATGCATGCAAGCGAGGCAAAATGCTGGGCTCTATAATTTTCACCCCCACGGCTTCTTCTATGCAGTCGGACCAGTAAGCCAGCATTCCATAAGTAATGTCCACCATACCTATAGTTTCACCTCCGAAGAACTTCTGGTCTCCGAGGCATTGATCTTCCAAGATTTTCAGAACTTCTTGAATCTCTTTCGCTTTCTTTTCTCGTGCTTCTCCAACAGCTGCAAAATATTCCTTAAGAATAGGCCTTATCTAAGAGTGAACTCGATCAACATAAGAGCACAAGTAAATTAGATACATACTGGATAGTGGAAATGATTTTGTGTCAAATATAACTTAGCCTAGCCTATAACTAAAATTTTATGTCACACCCCTTGGTATTCTAAAAACTTTCCGTTTAGGAATATATATGTTTACCTTGTCCACTCCGAACTGAATCCAAAATCGAGCCAAGGCTTTTCCATAAGGATCTTTTGGAAGCAGAGGATTCTGTGGCCAAGTTTCTTCAATGTATTCAAGAATGACTAGGAACTCGGCGACGGGCTTGCCGCCATGGACAAGCACCGGGACCTTTTGGTAAATAGGGTTGGACTGCAGTAGCAGATCACTCTTGTTGGAAAGGTCTTCTTCTATATAATCGAATTTCACATCCTTCAGTTTGAGCGCCCATATCACTCTGCAACTAAAAGGGCTTGGCCAAAATCCTAGTAGCTTCACGTCTTCCATTTTCAACTGATGTTTGATCATAGAGGGATCAAGTTTATATACTGTCAAGTATTCTGGTGTGAGGGCAGTTGGTTGATTGATTCAAACGTGAAAATGAAAAGGCCATGAATTATAGAAGTTGAGAGAAAATGAAGCTACCTTGGAGTATCTAAATGTTGTATTCTTTACCAAAGTATAAAAAGAAACAGATTGACTTGACTAAACAAATATTCTAGTGAGGATTTGGTTGTTCTTGGGCAACAAGTTTGCAGATAATCAAATTTTATTCGATCCTTGCTTGGTCTTGGTCTTGGTCCTGCTCCGATCGTTGAACATGGACTACGTAACTTTCATCTTTCATTTTTTGGATTACAAATTTCATCTTTCATCTTTCATCTTTCATCTTTCATTAATTGGCTGCATTGGGTACCATAGTACAGACGAAGAGATCTTGTAGCTAACTAGAAAAGAACTTTGGGTTATTAGATTCGTTGCATATGACTTCTATTGGTCGGTCATACATGCATAAATTTGTAAGTGAATGTGGCATATACAAAAAATTCTTCATCTTACTGGTTTAATGGACAATTTGTTCAACGTAAAAGTATATATATTATTAGATGATTGATACAAACTTTGTTTTATGTGGACGTCTTTGTATAAAATGAATGCTAACTTACCGTATTCTCTCGTTAAAACCCTAAGGCGCCCTCGTTGGATTTTTGACCTGGCCATCGACGTAGCATTTTATGGCTGATCTACGCAATTTAAACGTATTAATTAATGTGTTATTCTCTATACTTTGATTATATTATTTACTTAGTATTATTAATTTTTACTTATTTTGTTATTTTAAGGTATTGACCAAAAGAAACAGAGTAAAAGAGCCAACAAGCATGCAAATCACGTGAAGAATAGAAAAGAAGATGGAGAACTATTCGGCCAAAGGAAGATTTAAGAAGAAAATGGAGAAGAAAAATAAGTCTTTGGTTGACTAGAAAATTGCTTCCAAGGTTGACTGCTAGGAGAAAGAAGATTCCGAAAGATCCTTTGAAGAAGAACAAATGCAAGCTGGATCAAACTAATTAAAAGACCATTCAAGAGTCCCAAGATTAAGTCCAAGACAAACCAAATTTGTGGAGAACAAGATTTGGCAAGAATAGGATTTCCAAGTTGAAAAAGAGAAGGAAATCTTTCAAAATAAGAAAAGCAGAATCTGTCTGTGCAGAACAACTAATTTCAACGGACGACTGGGAACATCTCAAAAGGATTTAGACGGCGATCGATATATGGTTGGAAATCTCTTTGAGTCTTCTTTCCAATGAGCCAAAAATAATAATTTTTAGAGATTTGCAGATCCAGAAAAGTGTAATTCTTTGCAACCTTCCAGATCTACCGGGGTGGAATAGGAAAACCTAGTTTTGTGAGGAAATCCACTTTGTAATGCCTATATAAGCAAGAGGCTCGACTTTAATAAGGTTCATCACTTATTCTATGCTCTCTTACTGCCGAAATACTCACAAACTCTCCACCACAAAGTTCTCCAAGTTCTAGGCAGAATTATACCACCACCACCTCTCAAACTTCCATCTCACTCCTTTTAAGTATGCTTAGTCCCTTTAGAAGGTGTCTAGCTTCCACCTAAGGCTTCATCCACTCAGGATTTTGCAGGGCTTACTGAAAATCAAAAAGTGTAAATATGAAACATTTACTCTGTAGTTCTCCTTGTATTTGTTTTACTTTGTTTGTGAAGAATCGTGTTTATTTTGGGTTTTTACTATTTTTGAATTCAATTTATCTTCCATGTGTTTATGAGTTTTGAGTCTTGATTGCATGTTGTGTGTCGTGTTTAATGCTTTGATTTATGTTTTAAGATGAAATGCTTAGTCAATCACTTTTTACCTAAAATCAATGAAGTCGAGATCAGGGTGCTTAGACACTTAGTAGATTTTGTAGGTAATTGAATGAGAATTTATGTGTGAATGCCAAATTTGTAGGATAAGTTGATCACTTGTAAATAGTAATTAGGTCTTTATTTTTGTCTCAAACGTGGCTTACAATTTTAGGGTTTTTTTGTGTGTTTGCTTGTCTTTGAGTAGATGCATGTTAGGGTCCTAGGATTCTTCGCTATGTTTGTGACATTTTTAGATAGTTAATTAAGTAATTAAAATCAGCTCTTTATACCCTGTTTTCTTTACACAATTATTGCATGCACCCTTCAATCCTCGGTTAGAACGAACCATACTTACTTAACGTACTACATCTATAGGGTTTTTAAATTGTATGCGTTAGAATATATATCAAGTGTTAATTTGGTACTTAATTTTAGCATATCAATTTAGAAGTCGAGAGAAAATGAAGCTACTTTGGAGTATCTGAATGTTGTATTTTTTACCAAAGTATAAATAGAAACACTTGACTAAACCAGTATTCTAGTGAGGATTTGGTTGTTCTTGGGCAACAAGTTTGAAGATAATCAAATTTAATTCAATCCTTGCTTGGTCTTGGTCCTATGATCGTTGAACATGGACTACGTAACTTTCATCTTTCATTTTTTCGATTACAAATTTCATCTTTCATCTTTCATTAATTAATTAGCTGCATTGGGTACCATTGAGTACAGACGAAGAGATCTTGTAGCTAACTAGAAAAGAACTTTGGGTTATTAGATTCGTTGCATATGACTTCTATTGGCCGGTCATACATGCATAAACTTGTAAGTGAATGTGACATATACAAAAAATTCTTGATCTTATTGGTTTAATGGACAAAATTTGTTCAATGTAAAAGGAAATTATTAGATGATTGATACAAACTTTGATCTTATTGGTTTATGTGGACGTCTTTGTATAAAATGAATGCTAGCTTACCGTATTCTCTCGTTTAAACTCTAAGGCGCCCTCGTTGGGTTTTCGACCTAGCCGTCGACGCAGCTGTTGAGAAAATTGTGGTTTTTTACCATTTTGGTTGGACAATTTTTAAAAAAAATTAAGTGATATGCACTTAATATTAATAGATGAGAAACATGAATTTATATTCTCCTATAAGAGCACATAAAAATTATGTATTCACTTATTTAAATTGGTTAAAAATGAGTTTTAGAGAAATATTAACAGAGTTTTAGAGAAATATTAACAGAATTGGGCAAATAGTCCAGTGGATACTCAAGTTCAAGTCAGAAACTCTCTGGTCTTGGGTTCGAGGCCACGAGCTGGAATCGTGAAACATTCCATTTTATAGATTAGTAAAAATAATAAAATATTTTTACTTCAGTTAGAAACGGTAAGAAATCCTAATTCCAACTAGCCGATTTTCGGAAATGGAATTTTAGCAAAACAACCAAAATTTTCTTGTTCGAATCTCTTATTCGAATCGAACTTTGTATTTTAAGATTACAATTCATACTTTTAGAGGTTATGCTCATATATCAATTAAGTGTTAATTATTATTGGTTGATATGTATTTATTTATTTTACACTAGATTACACTTTATTAATAAAACCACACATTTTCTTCACATATCACATTATGTATTGCATTCACATGCATACATAATCACATTTCAACATTTCAATCAGATTTCCAACCACATTATTATTGTTTTTACAACTACATTTTAACCCTAGAATTAGTAGCCCAACTATTCCATTGTCAACTTGTCTACAAAAGTCTATAACAATGGTTATGAATTTATATCCCGTACCTCCTCCCATGTCTATATAAATCAACATTGAGTTCAATCTGATTTTTGTACCACTTCAATCTTCCCCTTACGTACTGATTTGAAGTCCTCCCAAAGTTGCAATGCAACTCCCGTAAAATCCCACACCAAGCTATCTTTCTTCCAAGTACTTTAGCAGTAAATTCATTTGCTTCAAGAGGGTCACTTGAGTTAATCAAATACCTCCATCACCTACTGAAATTCTTAAGTAAGTATATGAGTACATTCATATACTTCTTTATCTTTAGGATTACATCAAAGTGCCTAGCTAAGAATAAAAGGGAAATAATGAGCATTAGTGGAAGCTTAATATTTCGTTTCTGTTAAAAATTTATTTATTCAAATATTTTTACATATTTAGATTCTACACAAAAAGTTATTCAACTTTGACTTTTGAATCACTCAAAAAGGTTAAGTAATGAAAAAGTTATGGCTAAAACAAGTTTTGCTAATCTTTTCCTTAATCATGTTCGAAAAATCTTAAGGTGCTCTTAACTTGAAATATTCATGTCTCACTCATTTATTAACCAAATTTAGTGTTCTTTATATCCAAACAAAGCTTTGAAGTTCAACTATTAATCTGGAAAGTTTGAAAGCCATTGATTAATACTTACTAACTAATTAATTAATTCGTGCAAATGAGCTTAATAGCGAGCGTAACCATTTCTGGACAGTTGCTAAACATTTTTGTTTCTGGACTTGAGAACTCTCTACCGAACTTTATGATTATTATCATTGGATTCCTCTCAAAAAACACTTCGATATGGTGTACTCACTTCTTTGATTTGGACATAATATGGATTAATTATAAAACTGATCAAATAGAGGATTTCGGACGGAGTACCGCCGAATGATACTTTTGGTCCAAGGATTAATAATTTTATTTTCTGCATTTGTACTTTATTTTTATTTACTTACTCGCATTATTTACTTCTTAAGTTTGATTTGGGACTAATGGAGGATTTCGGACGGACTACCGCCGAATGAAACTTTTGAACCAATGATAACTAATTTTTATTTCAAGTTTATCTAATTAATCGCTCAGTCTATTTACTTTCAAGTATAATTCGGAACAAATGAAGGATTTCGAGCGGACTACCTCCGAATAAAACGTTTGGACCAAATTTGTTAATTAATGAAATACGTTTAAGTTTGATATTTCTTCCCTTACAAATTCTATTACGTATATATTTATTACAAAATTATGATATAAATATATACTCTATGATCTATACACATAGTCTTAATTAAAGACTTGTTTGTGATCGTTATGGTTGAAGTGTGAAGTCGGGTGTATAGTACGAATTAACTCGTGCTTAAGTGAATTGCTGGTAAATTATTTTGTTATTGTGGGAGTTAGCCAAGGGCCCTACTTCCTTACAGATAGTGCACTATTATACTCTAAGGAATGAATTGTATCAAACCAGGAGTATACATGCTTTGGCAGGTGGTCTTAGAATGCCGTGGCTTTATATGTGTGTTGGTATTGTGAGACTAAGCACATGATTTTTTTTTGAGTAATTACCAGTTAATCTAAAAGAATTCACTTCGGAAGTATTGGCGTGTTTTTGTGTAGATGTGAAGTTGTGCAAGTATATATATTATGTACCTAAATGTATATATTACAAAGACGCAAGTATAAGTATGGAAGAATAACCGGTTTCAATATTTCACCTTTTTGAATTGGTTGTTCGGTTTGATGTTCTTAGAGATAATTTAGTATATGCTTGTAAGCTATACTTACTGGGTCAGTGTGTGAAAGGACCCAACCCCGATTTAGTTTCCTAAACCAGAATCAGACCCCTTCTAAAAACACGAGCCAACAAAAACCATTTAAATTTCGGCAGAGTAACGCTACTAATGCGGAATTGCCTTAACCTGCACCCGGAAAATAACACTTCATCCTATGCTACAAAAGTCAAACCGTGGGCACCAATCCCATCCGGATTTCTCAATATCATAACAATAACAAAAAACAGTAAAGATAACTGTAATATATAGTAAATCCGGGAAAATCCGTATAAAACATGTATCAGTAACGTAGCAGAGCGATCTCTAGTGTATACATATACAAAATATACATCAGTAGGCGAAGCAAGACACCTACTGGAAAACATAGGTAGCTCGAACAACTAGCCTCCGACCACGACGTGAGACACCAGAATTCAAACTGCGAACTGGGCACGGAAACCGAAAAGCCCAGGGGAAAGACATGAAAACTGTTAGAGTGAGTGGACGAAAATAAATATCTTTCGCCGAATGATATATGTTATAATAGCATATGCGAGTCAAAATGAATAAATATGATATAGTACACGAGGTGAACTCAAACTCCTCTAGCGTATAGAGCATGCATGGAAAAATCCCACGAGGTCGCTCATGGACACATCCGTGCTAGTACAGTCTGAATCACGGGATCCCAGACCCACACGTGATTCTAGTCAGAAAGGCCACAGGTCAGAGGTCCCCCCCCCCGGTAAAGGCCTCGGGTCAGGGGTCACAGCCTCCCCCGGTAAACATCCTCGGGGATCAGCCGAGATGCAAGTGTATCGATACAACGACATATACTGTAACTGTACTCTGTGTAAACCAAATCATAAATAGTTCGATGCAAATGTATAAAGCAATATGTAAATGCATATACGTAATGTATAATTGTATAGACATAATCGTATAACACATGCTCATATAAATCATAATCTCGTATGCATGCTCATGCTCATAAAACGTGTATAAAGACTCGCGATTATCAGTGAAAAGAAATTGTCCACTCACAGATGAGCAAAATGCGCACTCGCGCTAATCACGTGGTCCGGCGGAAGATCCCTCGCCCGAAGCACGATCTCGATCCCCTGAATAATCATAAAATATATCTGACCAAAATCATAGCTCACAACACTGAACCTCACCTCGAAAACTAACCGTTCCCGGAAACATATAATACTGTGCAAAATAATCGACGAAATTCCCGAAATCTCCACTCAAAACCCTCGACTGAAAATCCGATACCCAAATCAACTCGAAACCCTCAACTCGAAAATCCGATACCCAAATCAACTCGTCAACCGGAGAGTTTTCCCGGCGACCAAGCTCACCGAAGCTTCATCTCGACGAGTGCAACACATCTCTCAACTGTGACAAGGAACAATTCTGGCGGGATTGGCCGGAAATCAGCTTGAAAGCCACGGATTCCCTCCACCGCCGGCAACCTCCGATCTCCTCCGTCTCCGTCCACGGCGCACGGCGGCCTTCGAGACCACTCACAAAAGCTCCGCCGTAGCCCCACGGTCCAAAACCCTCTCATCTCCGGCTACCCTTGTGGCCGGAGCGCCACCGTCCACAAAACCCAAACCGGCCGGAAAAACCATGAATTTCAACTCAACATTTCTCCTTCAATTCTCAACCAAATCAAGAAATTCCAAGTTCTAAATTGTTTAGAATCACGAGGAGAACATTTTACCTTCCAAAGTCGTGGCCTGAAACGGTCGGAATCAGCCAGTTAACCGGAGAAAGCCAAAACAGTCAATTTTCCTCCACGGGTCAACGGGGGTCAACGCCAGTCAAACTTTCCAAACAGTGTTTTCGACAATTTTTTGACTATTTCCGATATTTATACTCGCGTCTTGGGACGATCGACGGTCTAAAACGGATAACCATTACGATTCGGATAAACTCGATACGAACGGATAAACTCGTCGGTATTCCGAAACTTCAAATAATCATATTATATTCCTCGGTCATCGAAAAAATCATCCGGAACCAGCAACGAACTCGAAATCACGTGTACCACAACTCTCGAGAAGAGACTCAACTCAAATTCTCGGCCGATAATTAAGTCGTAATTAAAACCGGCAAACCACATAATTATCGAAAAACTGCGTTTAATCGTTAACTCGTGAATTACGCTAATTACTCTACTGATTCTGGTTTGGGTCGTCATAGTGTGACTCATGATACTACATCTTTTTCTTTTTCAGGTGATGAGTAGAATGCTTGGGGAAAATGGGATACGTCCCCTACTAAATAAACGAATTATTTTCTACTTATATTTTGAATTGAATAAATGTATTGACTATTATTTTCAAAAACTTCGGTATTGTAATATTAGAACTTTCACTTTTCAATAAATGTACTATTCAGACACCTTGATTTTTGAAATTATTTGGATTTTTTATTCACATCACAAATCCTTACACCATATTTCAGTATAATACTGGCCCCGGATTTGGGGGTGTGACATGAAGTGATATAAGTATATTTATATATTAATTATTTTCTTTATTTAAAAAGAGTATGGGCTTAACGAGGCTTTTGAGACCGATGCTAAGCTAGGCCGAAGAGGCTCAAATGGATTGGGCCAAGAGGCTAGGCTGGGTTTTAAATGTATACCCTAAACTCTACTAAAAAGACCCAACCCCGATTTAGTTTCCTAAACCGGAATCAAACCCCTTCTGAAAACACGAACTTGCAAAAACCACAAAAATTTCGACAGAGTTTCGCTATAACGTGGAATTGCTATTAACCTGCACCCGAAAACACACTTCATCCTATGCCACAAAAGCCAAACCGTGGGCACCAATCCCATCCGGATTTCTCAATATCATCATAATAATGTAAAGTAGTAATCAAAAATGTACTTTACAGAAATCCAGGGAAAATCACATAAAAGTATAACAACAAAGTAATCAGAGCGACCTCTAGTGTATATATACAAAAATATACAACAGTAGGCAAAACAAGAAACCTATTGGAAAAGAAAGGTACCTCGAACACTAAGCCTCTGACAGCGATGTGAAACACCAGAATCCGAACTGCAAACTGGGCACAGAAATCGAAAAGCCCAGGGGAAAGGCAAATAAAATCGTTAGAGTGAGTGGACGAAAATAATCGTATGCCTTTCACCAAACATATATCATAAAACAAAATGAGTTCATAAAATGAATGGAGGTGTCAGACGAATCTCTCAAGCCCGACGGTCAGGCGAATCTCTCAAGCCCGACGGTCTGGCGAATCTCTCAAGCCCGACAGTGATAGACTAGGCGAATCTCTCAAGACTAGTGGGCACATCAGGGGAATCTCTCAACCCTGGATCTGGACTACCGGAAATCAGCCGAGTAGCCAATGCATCGATCCTAAGTAAATGCCATCACCTTATAAAATATAAAACAATACCTCCAAAACAATAAATAATCTCAACATCGTACTGTAAAGAAATACGAAAATCAAGAACTCGCAACGACAGTGTAAATAATAAGGTCCACTCACAGATAGCACAGCGCGGAAGATCCCTCGCCCAACATACCATCTCGATCCCCTGAATAATCACAAAATATAATTGATCAAAATCATAGTTCATTACTCTGTACCACACCTCGGAAACCAACCATTTCGGAAAACATATAACTCGATACAAAATAATCGACGTAAACTCCTGAAATCTCTACATAAACCCTCGATTAAAAATTCGGCATCCAAATCAACTCTAAAACCTCAAGGCAATGACCAGGGCGCGATTACGAGTAAAACGACATAAAACTCG
This sequence comes from Geum urbanum, assembly GCA_946800695.1. Taxonomy (NCBI): domain Eukaryota; kingdom Viridiplantae; phylum Streptophyta; class Magnoliopsida; order Rosales; family Rosaceae; genus Geum; species Geum urbanum. The sequence goes on from OX327003.1 coordinate 6,669,258, forward strand.
TCAAATTCAAAAAAGTCAACGGGTCGCCGGAGCTCCGCCGTTGACCGCCGGCGGCGGCGATGCGCGGTCAATCGGTGGAATTTCCCAGCAGCCAACCTCACCGAAGCTTCTCCTCCTCAATCCCAACACATCTCTCAACTGTGTCAACACCCGATTCCGCCGTGATTAGCCGAAAATCAGCTCAAAAGTCACGAAACCCAAACCAGCCGGAAAACTATCTCCGGCAAAATCCTCCACCGTGAGGCCATCTCGGCCTCCCAACCTCAAGGGGTATCCTCTATACCTTGAACCCATCATTTTTCACCAAACCCACCCCCCCCACCGGAAAGTCGCCGGAGCGCCACCTCCAAACGGACCCGATTCCGGCCGGAATTCCATGAACTTCAACTCACTCATTCTCCCTCAAATCGAAACCAATTTTAACAAATCCAAGTTCTAAACAGTTGCAAATTTCAAGGAGAATCAAAATATACCAAAATCAAAGCCGGAGGTAGCCAGAAACGAAAGGTTGCCGGCGAGTCAAACGGCGGTGCAATTTCCTCCCTCGGTCAACGCCTCCAAGTCTGGTCAACACCGGTCAAACTTCCCAAAACAGTGTTTTCGGCAATTTTTAGACTATTCCCGATATTTATACTCGCGGCTTGATATGATCGACGGTCCAAATCGAATCACAATCACGTTTCGGATAACTCAAATCCAAACGGATAAACACAACAAAATTCCGTAATTTCAAATATTTATAATATATTCCTCGGTCGTCGAAATAATTATCTGGAACCACCCATGAACTCGAAATCACGCGTACAGCAATTCTCGTGAAGAGACTCAACTCAAATTCTCGCCCAATAATTAAGTCGTGATCGAAACCGCCAATTCAATTCATTTACAAAAAACTGTAATTACTTGCTAACTCGTGGATTAAGCCGATTACTATACTGATTCTGTTTCGGGTCGTCACATCTACCCTAATTCAAAAGAGGCTGGACCGGCTCGACCTCGATTAAGGTTGGGCTGGGCTTCGGCCCTAAAGGCTGGGCGGGTTAGAACAAGGCTCGATGCCGAAGGGCCAAATGATGAAACCTACTCTCTTAATTGGGCTTGCGATATGGACTTGTGTGCACTTTGGGCCCAAGTTGCACAAGTTTCATTTTACACTCATGAAAACTGACGTGACTTTTTGCTTTCCACATTCCTTTTGGTTACAAAACTTTTGGCTTTTCAAATTACTCTAGTTACAAACGTATTGTCAGAATAAATTTTTGTAATAAGTTATCGGAATCAATTTAACTAGTTAATTATTACAAAACCAAAGACCTTTGGAGTGGCCGACATTTATGTACGTCCTCATTCCTCCATGTATAAATAAAGGCATTCTTCTCCTCATTCTTCATCCCATCAGAAAGCAATCTCCTCTTCTGAACTCTTATCTCCCTCTCAAGCTTTTGAGTTCAGTTTCGGTAATAGAGTAAGGTATTCTTCACTTGGACGAGAAGTTCTTGTGTTGCGGTACAAAAACTTTCAAGTTGTTTTATCCTGGGAGAACAGCGACATACAAGTCTGTGGGTGGCGTGAAAATTCTTAAGGAGAGTGTGTGATACATGCGACTCAACTGTATTCATTGTTCATCATTCATCGTTCATCAACATCAACCACTTGGGTAACAAATTCAAAAAAAATTGGATTTTATTCTTCCCATTTTATTTTATATTTATTTAAATTAGTAAGTTTAGATTTTATTTAATATCACATTAATTTCCTATGATCTTAAGAATTGCGTGGGCTGGATATGAACTGTGTTTGCCTCTGCCTGAAGGTTTCGTTGGATACAAATCAGAAAACATGACGAGGTAATTTTCTGTCTGGTCTAGGCATTATGAGCATTTGTAAATTGTCTCTGTCATATTTGAATATTACTGAATAAGGAGCCTGATGTAGTTCATTTGGCATTAGGTTCTAAAATACTTGTTGCCAAAACAGTGTTTGGAAAACGATGAGTGTCCTAAAGAAGTATTCGGAGTTGTTCATGGTATAGGGGGGCAGTACACTATGCAAGTGGTTCCGTCATAGCTGAAGATGATCATATTTGGCAGAAATATGTTCTGTAAGGAACACAGAAATATGATCGTCACAGCTGTTGATTCCTCTGTTCCTTACTCATTTTGCAGTATTATTATTTTCCAGCGACTCATCGGCAAAATGGTTTCTTCGAGATGAACTAAGGAAAGTAAGTTGGACGAGTATTTAGTGCTAATCTTTGCTTTGGTTCTGAGTTTCAGAATATCTGGATAGTATGCATCTTTATGTGAAAATGTCATAGGAATTTAAGTCTTTGGTAAATCTAGCTATAGTTGAGTATTGAGTGTAATGTGATTCCTGCTCATTCCTTTAAGTCAGGGACTTACAATTTCTATCTTGGAATGATTCTATTTATCAGTACATATGAACTTTAATGCATTCTTCCAATATGATTGAACTTAGAATTTAGTTCGTGGATATGAATTATTTTTGTTTGTTGTATTTAAGTTACATTGAGAAAGATGACTGATTGCGGCTGAAGGTACTTTTAACTAATTTAACTATTTGGTGTCATTGCTAAGAGATGCAACTTTTAAATGAGGCAGATATTGGACTCGAGTTGACATGATTTAGTTTCTTTCTCTCATTCCTGATTCGTTGGTGATTGTTGGGAAGCAGTTGTGGTCTCGTGTTCTCATTCAATTGGTATTCTGATCGGTTTTTACTTCAGTTATATCTGTTCTTTCTCAAAATCTATTGCATCATGGTTATTTCATACATTTTTGGGTGCAACTTTGAAATCTGCTAATGTTTTGGCTAGGTGCAAGTGCTCAAGTTAGAGTCCTAACAATTGGAATTTGATTGTATTGGTTTGCTGACTATCTAACATCTATGTTAATCTTTGTCTATTTAATATAACATAATCCTTTTGGATTTATAGTTCACTTTTATTTGTATGTATCAGGGTATTAGATAGCATGATTAGATTATTATTAGATTGAGAATGTAGATTGTGTATTAGGTAGCATGTATTAGAATGCTTTCATGCTTGAGAATGTATTAGATAGAATGATTATCAATATCGATTGATAATGTAGATCGTATGTATGTCAAGATTCATCTGACTTTAACTATATAAATCTAATTGTTTTCTTTCTTTCTAATTTAATTATTACACATTCATAAAAAGACTTGATGGGATTCTCTTGTGTTTTGTTAGAGAGGTTTTTGTTGGTACTACTGCTGCAAATTGAAGAAGTTCAAAATAAAGCTAAAGTCCTAAGTTCTAGCAAATTTGAAGTTGAAAATGAAGCTAAAGTCCCAAGTCTTCTCCCAAATTGTTGATGGAGCCAAAGAAGCTAAAGTATGATCCTTTTACAAGCTTTAGAGAAAGAAGAGGATGAGTGCTGATTTGTAATATATTTGGTTTGTTAAGTTTGATATGTTCTTGAGTGATGAGTAAAATGTATTTTGTATATTTATGGTGACTTGTAGATTTTAATTATGAATGACAATGATAATTGATGAATGATTGAATTTTGACAAAATTTGACCACAAAATCGTAGTTTAGACAATTATATTTGTGCACAGGACAAACAATGAAAAAAAGTATTGTCTGACACCAATACAAAAATATCTAAATAGTGTATAAACTCATGTCATTAACTACTAGACACAATTCTATTTTTGATGATTATGTCATTGTCCAATTGACAATTGACAATGTTAAATACGTAAAAAAAATTGTGTGTAGAACAGCCAGACAATAACACTTTTTATATACTGATCACTAATTAGACTTCAGACAATGCTTTTTTTGCATAGTAACTGTTGATGGATGTCTCTTCTTACAACAACAATTTGACCATTGTCTGATATTGCTTCTCTCATCAGCTCAATAGACAACACCCCAGACTTATATTAGACAATGGACAAAAACTATTGTGTGAAGCCCTTTTTGGCGTAGTGGTGCTTTCTCATAAAACATAATAAATTGTGGTCATCATAATCAAAGAACTGAGATCAGGATTGAAAAATTCTTAGGTTACGACTCTTAAAATGTATGATTAAGAGTAAAATATGAATCGTTAAGGGATAGTTATATTTTTTACTGTCCTTGTTAGGAAGAAGCCACTAAAAATAAATATGATTCTGACTTTACGGAATCATACTTGGGAATTGGTGGATCTTCCACCTGGTTACGAAACTTTAAGTTACAAAGAAATTTTCAAGAGAAAAATGAAGGCAGATGTGACGATAGTCAAAACACAAGGTAAACCTTGTAATTAAAGGTTATAGACAAAAAGAATGCCAGCATTATTTCGACACTTACTCTCTAGTGACAAAAACGACTTCCATCAGAATGGTACTTGCTATTTTCACGTTGGGAATTTTGAAATACATTAAATGGATATGAAAATAGCTTTCATGGATGGAGATATAGAAAAAGAAAACTATATATAGAAGAACCTAAAGGTTTCTCGGCTCCTGGTCAAATAGGAAAAGTTGTGTAAATTGGTGAAGTCATTATGTGGCTTAAAATAAGCCAAATGTAGTGACATAGAAAATGTGACAAACATGATCACCAATGATTTCAAGACCAATGAAGGTGACAAATTTGTATATGTCCAATACACAAAGAGTGTATATTTCTCTGTGTGTCTATATGCAGATGACATGCTTATCGTTGGAAGAAATAATAAGATGGTAAAATAAGACAATGATGTAAAGTACTTCATCTATAGTGATTATAACTCTATTCTCTAATAGGGTTCACCATAGTAGTTCATAATGTCTAGAAAAAGAGACTTTCGATAATAGTATACTTAACCGAGCATCGCCCCACCTACATCAATTTTTCCTAGCCTGGTTATGAGTGAAAATAGCTACCCAAATGATTATAGATGTCATAATTACTAGAAAAGTCGTTCATGTACTATTTGGAAAAATGCGTTTGGATCCATAGAAAACGTCACAAGAATGTTAAAAGAGCTGATATTAAATCAGACACATTGAAATGTAATAAGGAGAATTTTGGAGTTGCCAAAACTCTGAGAGACATGAATATTCATCTTTCAAAGAATAAATGAGAAAATATTTCTCAATTAGAATACTCTAGAGTCATCAGAAGCCTAAAGTACTTAATTGTACAAGGCAAGATTAAGCTTACGCAGTGAATGAGCTAAGCAGGTACACAAGCAAGAAATTGCAAGAGTATTTAAGGTATACTTGTACCTATGGGCTGAACATACTATGAGATATCCAGCTATTCAGAAGGATACAACAATGCAAGCTGGATATCTGATATGAAAGACTCAAATTTTACTAGTGGATACGTGTTCACTCTAGAGGGTGCAACAGTATCGTGGAAATCCTCAAAACAAACTATTATAACTAAATCCACAATGGAACCTGAGTTTGTTGCCCTAAAATATGTGAGAAAGAAGCAAAATGGCTACGCCAATTCATAGAGGATATTTCAAAATAAACAAAGCATGTGCTTGTATTTTGTATACACTGTGAAAGTCAATCTGCAATTGGTATGGCACAAAGAAAAATGTATAATGGTAAGTCAAAACACATTCGTTGAAGACACAATACCATTAGACAACTACTCTCTACTGGAGTTATTTACATTGACTATGTGAAATCAAAAGATAACATAGCGGATCCATTAACCAAAGTATTAAATAGAGAATTAGTTGACAAATCATCAAGGAGAATGAGACTAAAGCTCATGAGTTATAATCTTTACAGTGGATACCCAACCTAGTTGATTGGAAATCCCAAGATCTAGATTTAAAAGGGACAACTAAATTATAGAGACTTTGTTGGATCACTGTGAGGATCTACCCCAAGGCCATTCCAATGATGAAAACAGTGATGCCCATTAGGAATAAGGTTAAGCTAAAAGCTTTTAATGATTCTTATGTGTCAGAAATCTGAGCGGAGTAATGCGGGTTACTCTTAATTAAGAAATCACATATGTAAGAGAGAAGCCCGCTTCTAAGAGAATTATTCAGGGCACAATTTTTATTAAGCTCTTACAGAACTAGGCATGTGCCCATGGCCAAAATAGACACAACAATGAGAACTGAAAGTATCAGGAAGATACATGTGTGAGGTATGTCATCGTGTACACAAATTGCGAACAGTTCAAAGACATCGCGTCTACTATTTAGTTAGTAAAGTAAGCATGCTTTCACAAGGGAAGGTTCAAAGGGTTAACCCCTACCTATCATATGCAGGTTTTCAACCAGGTTTTCAACCCATATTTTGTTCTTCCCACTTAGGTAACAAATTTAAAGTTTTCATATTTTGTTCTTCCCATTTTATTTTATATTTAGTAATTATTTAAATTAGTAATTTTATATTTTATTTAATATCACATTAATTTCCTACAGCAGCACCCCATGGCCATGAACAATGGTGAATCACAACTCTTTATATTGGCTTTCGCTGCATCTGAGGGGAAAGACCTCGTTTGGCGTTAAGGATACCAGAAACTCCAAGCACTACAAAATAGGGCAACTTCTCTCTCTAAAAAAAGAGGTGAACCCTAAATCTTTCAAGGGAGCGATTGCAGGCGAATGGGACCCGAAGAAGAGACTTTTGATTCATCATCAAGAGGATATGTACATCTTTTGCTTTGATGTGTGATAGTCGCATATTTATGTGTTTATTCGGTGTTTAATTTATTTCTTATACTTAGTTTATTGTTATATAATTGGTTATTTAATTAATATTTATTGTTTTATAGGTTTTGTGGATAAATAAAGAAAAAGGAAATAAAAGAAGGATTCTTAGCTCAATATGGATTCAAGAAAGAGTTTTGTGCAATTAAATAAGCTTTTTCTACTGAAGACTTGAAGAGAGTAATTGGGATACCTATATAAACCTATTTTAGGTTTTTGGGAAGGCTAATCAGAAATTATTAGAGAAAAACTCGAACAAAGGAGAGAGTAGCCGCAAGAAAGCAAGAAGCTCATTTTTGATCCATCAAAGCCCGTGCTTCGATCCATCGAAGCTGGATGAACAGCTTCAGTTCTTCATCCCTTCTGGATTTGTAACCTCTATACTTTGTTTTGATTCATTGATTATAACTTTTAGTAGCTAAACATCTTGTTAAGGGGTTGCTTGAAGCCCCGTACATGAAGTCTTTCAATTTGAATGAGGTTTCTTTCTCTATGTGACTCACCGTATGAATTCTTGTATGTTTGCTTTGGTGCATAACTTAGTATGTATGCTAGGATTCAATTTTCATGAAATACGGGCCACTGAAGATAATTTCTTCCACCGAATTCTCTACAGTGATACAACAATTTTGTCAGGTGATTAAAACCCTAGGTCTAGCAGGACACACGTATAGTGTACCTATGAACCCTTGTAGATTCTCAAACCTTTTCTAGAACTTAATGATTTCTTCTTTGTAAAACTTGGGGTCCATGACTATGGATTCAATAGAAGGATAGATGTGGGGGAGGTCCATGACAAACTCACATAGGCATAAGGATTCGGTAATAGGATGTGTCATGTCTATCGGTATTTTCTGGGAACTTTCATTCATTGGATATGTGCATTAGATTAATTATGTGTTAGATATATGGAATGATGGTGGTAGACTACATTCATCTTAACTCATTCATTATATAGTTTAAACCCTTTGCATTCACAAACATATTTATTTTTCAGCATTTAGTTTTTGCATTAGCTGTAGATTAGCTTATTCAGTTTGGTATACAAATAAACTCCGAATATCCTAATGTTTTGTGTGGTTATCCTTCACTGTGTCTAGTTTATTGCATCCAATTTTCGTGTTATTTGAGTCTGTTTAGAGTAGGTTTATATTGTCATTAGTGTACTGTAGTCAAGTATGTCAACATTATAATTTCGTATTAGGATTTAGTTTCAAAAATTCCTTGTGTTCGATGACCCCTATTATTAATTATTGCAATGATATATCCAAATTGAGAATATGATATTTTTGAGATGGTTCTCCACTCATCAAATTTTGTTCTCGTTGATGAGAAATTTGCTTAATTCTAAGTCTTAATAGAGTCTTTAAATTTTAGCTTTGTTTTCTTTTGTTTTCTTTTCTTTTTCCTTTTAAGTTTTATAGTTTGTTCAGTGTGCAGGAACATTGTGTATGCATACTAGGCACACTAGAAGAGCTGATACATTACTACTTGATCCAGAGATTGAACGCTTAGCAAGACAAAATAGAAGGCAGCGGGGACAACGATCCATGAGTGTGAATAGTGGTGGTGGACCATCTAAGCAAGAAAGACATTCAGGTTCAGAGTCTGAGTTTGAGGAACATATCCCAACACCACCACCATCACCAAGAAGAATGGAAAATGCCACAACCAAGTTGAGAGAGTCTTTTGTGCCAGGCACAGGTGCATCAGATTCACCAATCGTTCTACCAGAGAATTTGGGGTCTTATTCTATTCCCCCATCCCTTATATCGAATCTACCACTCTTCAGAGGAACGCCTTTTGAAGACTCTCAGGACCATCTCAATGAATTCACAACATTTTGCATAATCACTACCAGCAGAATAGGTATATCCGACGAGGTCTTCAAAGAACGACCGACGAGAAGGGATCTCGTCGATTATAGTTTACTATAACCGACGACAGGATAATCTCGTCGGTTATAGTTTTTTGACCGTCGATATTTTCTTGTCGTCGGTTATAGTCGCCGGAAACTCGTCGGTCATACTTTTCGACTATGTCCGACGATTTTTTTGACTATTACCAACGATTTTTTCATATCGTCGGTTATAGTTTCTTATTTCAGATCTGGGCAGCAGCTCGATCTGTCATTCAAAAAACTTTCCATTTTTTCTAAAAATGCGCTGAAATCGATCTTTGGGTGATGTCGAGAATGAGTTCGTGATGATTCATGCGCGTTATATATATATAGGTACGTCATGCTTAATTAATATATATATGTGTTGTGCATGCATGTATTAATGCTTAATTTGTTGAATATATAGATCGATCGATATTAATTGATTTTGAATATATATATATATATTGATCGATCGATCGAGTTAATTAATTGATTCTTGAGTTTGAGTAATTGATCGATGGTTGATTTTGAGTACGTACGCGTGATTAATCGTAAATATATATTAACTGTTGTTAATTTTAATTTGATTATTGTGAATATATATATAGCAATAACTAGCTAGCTAGCTAGGGTGATTAATTTATTTAATTAATATATTGCATTATATATATTGTGATTATTATATATATATATAGGATTAAATGTACACTAGCTAGCTAGCTAGTACGTGTACGTACGTGCATGGTTAACGTTATATATATATATATATTTAGATTTTTGTGATCGATTATATATATATATAGTTAGGGTGTACGTGTGTGTGTATATATATATATTAAAATTATGGGAATTAAAATAATAAATATTTATATCTAGCTATGAAATTTGAATTAATAAGATCATGGGTATATATACATGCAGTTATAATTTTCAGGATGGACAAGAGTTGGATATGTCTTCCAAGATGGGATGTAAGATATCACCGTGGAATTAGAAGTTTTGTAGAATATGTGAAGGTTAATTGTGGAGGGATGACAATTCATTATTGTCCGTGTACGAAATGTCAGTGTCGCAGCGAGCGATATCGTTTTCACATCGATAAAGTATTGGAGCACTTGAAGAAAAACGGGTTTTGGGATAAGTACACATGTTGGATTTATCACGGTGAGAGCTCAACAGTTGGTCAACATGATCACGGACAATTTTTTGAGAGTGGCAGTATATCCAATGATCCAACAACAAGGTTGATCAACGATATGTTTCCTCATGAGAGCGGTATATTTGCTCAAGCACCGGATATCGATATCCCTCCCGCCGTTGGAGACTTCCCTCATATTGAGCCAGTCCAGCAATTACCTACAGCTGTCAACACTGCTGGTATAGACAAGTACAACAACCTCATTGCCTTCCAACAGACCCCGTTGTACAACGGGTGTAATAAGACTGTTCTCGAAAGTGTTATGGGAGTAATGAAGCTCAAAGTGGAGAACAAAATTGAGTGTGAAGGCTGTTGATGATTGGCTGAAGTGGTCTGGTTCGTTGTTGCCCCTCGGTCATCGTCTTCCTACCACTCATCTTAAGGTGCGACAGATCCTTAAACATCTTGGCATTTCCTACATTAAAATCCATGCTTGTAGATATGAGTGTGTTCTCTTCTGGAGTGAAGATGCTTATGGGAATGATCTTGAATCCCTTGATGAATGCCCGGTATGTGGTACAGATAGGTATAAGTTGACTCCTGCCGGAAACAAGAAAACTGTGAAGATTCTTCGGTATTTTCCCCTGATAGATAGGCTAGAACGGTTGTTCATGTATGCACACACGGTTGAAGCTATGAGATAGTGGGCCGAGAGGAATTTGCCCGACGGTGATACGCTTATACACCCTGCTGACGGAGAGGCTTGGAAGCACATGGTGAAGGAGTTTTCTTATTTTGCATCAGAGGTTCAAAATGTTTGGCTGGGGCTTTCATCTGACGGATTCAACCCTTTTGGCAACATGAGTCTTCAATACAGTTGGCCAGTTATTTTGGTACCGTACAACCTTCCTCCATGGATGTGCATGAAGAAAGAATACAATATGCTCACTATGATCATTCCAGGGCCGGGTTATCCAGGAAAGTGTCTCAATGTGTATCTAAGACCCTTGATTGAGGAGCTTAAGTACTTGAGTGAGCATGGTCATCCCACTTATGACAAGTTCAAAATGAGATGTTCCAGATGCATGCCATGCTTGTTGGCACCATTAGCGATTTTCCTTCACGCGGGATGTTGTCGGGCAACGTTACCAGGGGATACAGGGCTTGTCCAGATTGCATGACGGTTGAGTGTTGCAGACCTCATTGCAGGAAGATTGTACAGATGCGACATCGTTGTTGGATTCCACATGATCACCCATTTCGGGAGGATATGGAGGCATTTGATGGGACTGTGGAAACAGGTGAGCAGCCGAGGAGATGGACGGGGGATGAAATCTTAGAAGTGCTAAATGAATACGATTTTGGGCAGCTAAGCAATCATCCTAAGATAGTGGCGTCAATACCTGACAAACCCGACAGGTATAAATTCTGGACACACAAAAGTATATTTTGGGAACTTCCTTATTGGTCCAAGTTGCTGATCAGACACTACTTAGATGTCATGCACATAGAGAAAAATGTGTGCGAGAGTGTGGTCGGCACAGTGTTGAATTGGGAGGGAAAAACTAAAGACGGCCCGAAGGCACGCATTGATCATAAAAGGATGGGACTGCGAAAACATTTGTGGTTGAGAGATGGGAAGAAAAAAATGCCACAAGCTCCTTATACCGTGAAGCCTGCCCAGAAGACTGAAATTTTTGGCTGGATGGGTAATGTCAGGTATCCTTCAGGCTATGCCGGAAATATAAGTCGATGTGTTAACTTCAAAGACAATAAGATGTACGGACTAAAGAGTCATGACTGTCATATACTGCTCCAACGCCTCTTCCCTGTTTTCATTCGAGGGTACCTGCCTAAAGAGGTGGTGGAGCCGTTAGTGGCTTTGTCAAGATTCTTTCAGAAGTTATGCACGAGAGAAGTGAAGAAATCGGACTTGTTGGAAATGCAACAGGACATCATTTTTATCATGTGCAAATTCGAAAGGATATTTCCTCCAAACTTTTTCGACATCATGCCTCACCTGATGCTCCATCTTCCGGAACAATTGTTGCTTACTGGTCCAATACACTACACATGGATGTATCCTATGGAAAGGTACGTAATGCATCTCTGAATCTGGCTATATATATGTCGATCTTTAATATTATTTATTCACTTATATATTGTTGCAATAAGCATAACATGCTCGATCTGTAATTACCAATTTACAGACAATTAGGGGACTACAAAGACTATGTGATGAACAAATCTGCACCCGAAGGGTGTATCGCTGAAGCATATATTGCGCATGAGTGCGTAACGTACACCAAGTTGTATTTGGGAGCTTTGGAGGACCCTCCACAACATATGCCAGTAGATGGAGGGCAGTTCAACCTTTCGATCATCTCCGATGATGTTGAAGTTTCTGGAAAGTTGCCCAACTCGTACAAGTTGGAACCTTATGAGCTAGTCATTGCCAATTGGTCGGTATTGATTAACTGTCCAGAAGTTCAATATTGGAAAATTTTGCACCTTTACTGCCCTGCTATTTCCGGTGATGTTGAGTACCACAACAAGACGTTCGCAAACTATTTTGGCAACTGGGTAAGTTGATACTTAAATTGACCTGTATATGATCGATGTTAAGTGCATGTCTCGCATCCTATTTATAGTTAAGTTAATAAATGATTATTTTCAGATGAATCATGTACAAGATGATGGTATCCCTCAGTGGTCATACGAATTGAGGCTCTTAGCGCAGAAACCGGTAACTTCCAGAGTTTATCCTATGTGTAAGGTAAATGGCGTGCTATTTATTTGTGAACATAGAGATGTCAGACGAAAAACACAGAATTCTGGGGTAATGGTGCATGGTGGGCAGAATGGAGTTGACTATTACGGTGTTCTCCATTCATTTGTCTAACTAATATATGGGGAAGGCATGACCGTGCACTTGTTTAAGTGTAGATGGTTTGATACCGACCCTCAGAACATAAGGACCGATCAATACGGGATTTTTTCGGTGAATACTGCCACAAGCTGGTATGAAGATGATCCGTTTGTGTTTTCCACGGCGGTGAAACAATTGTTCTATCTTGATGATCTTGGGCATAAAGGCGCGTGGAAAGTGGTTAACCATGTTCTTCCACGAAACATATACAGTGCCTCAACCCTTGGTGTGACCTCGGATAATGAAGAAGTCAGTGCATACCAAGAGCCGAACGCAACTGGTATTCCTGAAACCTCAACAATTCGCCTTAATAATGTGAGACATGGCAGTGTGGTACGAATTCCTCAACCGAATCTTCTTGATGTTAATCAAAATGAAGACAATGAAGACTCAAGTGACGAGGACGTACACATCTTACCTGAAATTAACTCGGAAACAGAGTCAGACTCAAGCGATGATTCTGATTATGCGCCTTAATTAGTGTATATATATGTATGTTAATTAGTTTGACTTAGAACGTGTAATGTAAAATGAATTTTATTCAGATTATCGACTGCCCATTGTGTCGATCGATGAAATTGCTATATCCGGCCCCATCATAAATGAGAGAGCTCGAGAGATCGATCGAAAAAAAAATACACAACCGATCGATTAATAATTATATCATATTATTAAATAATAATTTAATAATTTGGTATTAACTATTAATAATTTAGTATTACCTATTAATAAATATATATATATATTAATACACTACATATTTAATTAGTTTACCGGCATAAATGAAAAATAAATAGAAGAACTATATCCGACGACATGCATATGAAATCTCGTCGGATATAGTTGAACCGAAACTATATCCGACGATATGCATATGAAATCTCGTCGGATATAGTTTCTGTTCAACTATATCTGACGATATAACTTATCTCGTCGGATATAGTTTCGGTTTATATCCGGATCTAGGAAGTGTTTTGGGCAGAAACGAAACTGCCCCAAACCTTTACAGTCGCCTCCGATCGATTTTCTCCGCATCCTTCGTGTTGGAAGCAAGCAATCGAAGGTCAAGTGCTATTCCATCGATCCTGAAGCCAAATCCCTCGTCAATTTGTTAAAAATCAGGTTTGAAATCCCTAAATTCAAATTTTTGAATTTTTTTAATTTAGGTTAGATTTGACGTTGTGGAATGTGTTGATCGATAATGTGGATGCATATATTGATATAGTTGTGGAATTTGTTAATTTTATGCATGTATTGATATATATTAGAATAATTTTGAATTTTAGGTTAAATTTAGGTTGAATTCCAATAAATAATATGTATGTTATTTTAGGTTAAATTTCGATTTTTTGGAATTTTATGCATGTATTGATATATATTGGAATATATTGGAATTTTAGGTTAAATTTGGATTTGGCGTCGGATTATTTATATATATATATTGGAATTTGGATTTGGAATTTTAGGTTAAATTTGATTAAGTTTTTTGTTAATTGGATTTGGAATTATTGTTGAATTTGGATTATTGGAATTATTGATATATATATATATATAGTTAAATTATTGGATTATATATGTATTGGATTTTATGGAATTATTGTTGATTTTTGTGGAATATTTATATATTGGAATATATATTGGATTATTGATATATATTGGAATATGCATGTGCTCGATTTTTTGGATGAATTAGGAATTATTTTTAATTTTAATAATTTTATAGCAACGATGAATTGGTTTAATTGCGGACCTTCCCGAGGGGCCGGGTCGAGTACTTCGAGGGGGAGGTCCAAAGGGAGAGGGAGATCGGGACGTGGGGATGAGGGCTCGGGAGCTGGGGATCCTGATGGCACCGGAAGTCGGTCCGCATCAGGATCCACCAGCGTCCCCAACACTTACAGTCTTCCGCAGACCTCTCGACACCGTCGGCTGATGGGCGAGGGACAACCTCAACAGCAGTAGCTCGAGCCGGCTCGATCCTCAGGCGCGAGGAGGGTTCATCAGGTCAGTCTCACGCGGGAAACGGATAGTGCGACTCAATCCTCGGTCCGAATGCCGGACATTCATCGCGAGGACCCTTCCCCCGTCATCCACCAGACATCTCCTCATTCTTCCGAGGAGGCTGGTGGATCCACTCAGTCCTCGGTGAGGATGCGCCTATGCCCGCCGTCTACATTATTCTTATCGTTGGAAATCTCGACGATACCTCACGTCGATTCCAACGGGATGCCTCTTCTGGGACAGCTAGGGTTCATTACCCCGGAGTAGGCATATGCGTATGTACCATTCCCGGCACCTCTCTGGAGTGTGCGGATTCCGGGACAACGCACCGACGAATCAGGTAAATATTAATTAGTGATATCTTTTTACTCCCTAATATTTAAATTAAATTAGGTGTTGATGTTTAAAAAATCGTCTACATATATATGTGATAGGCGAGATCGTGCCCGGTGCCAAACAGAAGAGAACCAGAGGCCCCGTCGTCGGCAAGTTACTGGACGACGCCATTCAGGCTAGCGGTGGTGGCCATGTTATGATTCCGACCGGGGATAGAGGGCAGGTGATCGAGGGAAAGGTCACTCGAAAGTACGCGGGGATGGTGGGCAGCCTCATACGGGATAGAGTCCCAATGTTGTGGGAAAATTGGAATTCAATGCCGCAAGCCGTCAAATATCAGCTGCATAATGCGTTGTCGGTGAGTTGAATTGTATATTCATTATGAAAATTTTCAATAATAAATTTTTAATATTATTGATATATATATATATATATATATGCATTGCAGAGGTGGTTCCGCATGGATGAAGACATTAGACCCACGTGGGCGGATGAAGTGCATGGGAGCAGGTTTGCAGACGGGCATTTGTTTCAATTTTTTCGTTTCTTTTGATTATGTTCATACAATGTTGTTAGTTACTAACGCTTGATTTTATGGGTATATATAGGTATAAGGAGTGGAAGGCCGAGCTGAAGAAGCATTGGAAAAAGTACGGGGACGATCGTGAGGGTACCCCTAGCGAGTTTCGTTATAGGGAGTACGAGTGGCGATGGCTTGTGGTTCACTTCAACAACCCGAAATTGAAGGTACGCAACCTTCAATCGATTTAATTTTTGTTTTATCGTACTTCCCTTAAATTATTTGGCTAATGAGTGTTTTTTTTATGTTGAATTAATCGCGCAGGCTCTTTCTGAAGTCAACACAAGGAACCGGGCCAAAAACACCAAAAATCATCATGCCGGTACCAGATCATACTCGGGTTGGATCGAGGAGGCGGCCAACCACCCAGAAGAGGATCCCCTTGTCTATACGATGTAGCACGTGTATCCGCAGTCCCCCGAATATGCTGTATGTGTCCTTATAACAAAATAAACTTATTTCTTATTTATTTAGATTGTTATTTTTAATTAATATTTTATTGTTCTTTGTCAATTAGGCGAGAATTCAGGAGGCGATTTTGGAGGTGTTGACTCAAGTGGCGAGAGAGCTCTATCCCAACACCCCCGATGCGGAACTCCCGATTGATCAGATTGATCGATCTGATCCGATCGTCAGGGCCAGGATTATGTCAACTGCGATTCCTCCAGGGAAGAACACATTCTACTGCAGGGGTTCCGGAAAATGGGGTCAAGGGCTGCTGAAGCATACCCCTGAATTCTCTCGCGGATCGGGATCATCATCATCTTCGAGGACTAATGAGCTACACGACCAGCTTCATAGGCAATCAATTGAGATGGAAGCTCAACGGCATCGGATGGAGGAGATGGAGCAAGCGCAAGCTGCAGAGCAGAATCGGTTGGTCGAACAGCAGCAGCAAATGGGGACATGGATGCATCATTGTTATGCACAGTTGCAAGCATCTGGAATCCAGATAGCTCCCCCGCCCATTTTCGGTGCGCCGCAGCCACAGCCACAGCCTCAGCCTCAGCCTCAGCCTCAGCCAGACCAGGACCAACCAACTTTCTCCAATCTGTTTGACCACATAAACGTTGGACCAGGACCCCCCTACATTTGAACAATTGTCGGTTTAATTTTTATTTTCATTATTTACTACGCATATGTATACAGATTTGAATGATTTCGGTTTTTATTAATTTATTTATTTACTACGTACTATAGTTTCAATGGTTGTTGATTTTCAATTTGAACAATATATAGATAGCGTGATTTTTTGTGAATGCAGGTTTTGGGATAAAACCCAAAACCTGCAAAAAAAAATTAAATATTTTTAACTATAACCGACGATATGTGTCAACATCGTCGGTTATAGTTTTCTCCACAGTCAACCATTTTGACCATGGAGAAAACTATAACCGACGATGTCATCGTCAGATATAGTTTAAACTATGACCGACGATAAACCATCGTCGGCTTTAGTGTCTCTATTTTCCAACGATAACCCTAAATCATCGTCAGATATAGTATTACCAACGGTGTATTACCGACGATACTATATCCAACGATGTGTCGTCGGATATAGCCTATGACCGACGATGAACGGAAATAGACCGACGACACCAAGTCGTCGTTCATAGTAATTCTTCCGGTAGTGAATCCATAAATCGACAAATGTGGAAGAGGACATTGTCCAGCTCCTCTTGTTTCCATTTTCTTTGAAGGAGAAGACAAAAGCATAGTACAATTCTTTAGCTCCTCTATCTATGGACATATGGGAGAAGATGTGTTCTGCATTTATGAAAGAGTTCTACTCTGCTTCCCGCACCAAGAACTTGAAGAAGCAAATTAGCACATTCAGGCAGAAAGACAGTGATGAACTACATGAAGTCTGGAGCCAGTTTAAGAATCTTCTTCGACAATGCCCTCATCATAAATTTAACCTCAACACTCAAATGGAGTTCTTCTATGAAGGACTTGATTCTTTTAACAGGTTAAAGCTTAATTCATCTTGTCGAGGAAATTTGTGGAATATGACTGGAGCTGAAGCCAAGGAATGTGTTGAGAATCAAGCCGAAAACTCAAGGCATTTTCAGTCAAGGGATAGATCCATGGGAGCAAGTAGAAGGTCTGTTAATGCAACTACAATCGATGGGGAGCCATGGAAAAAAGATTAACCTCTATAGAAAATGATATTGCTCTGATTGCTAGTAGTTTGAAAGTGGGTAAGAAGACAATAGTTGCTACAGCTCAGGTTGTGTGCACTCTATATTTAACTACAAGCCATCTAGCAGAAGATTGTCCCCTGTTCAGAGTAGATGAAGATGTTGGTCAAGATGAAGAAACAAATTACTTCCAGAGGCAACCCAACACATATGGTAGGAATAGGGACATTTTGAGCTGGAGGAGCAACAATGTGCTTAATCCTCCAATTTTTCCACCAAGTTTTCAGCGGAGACAGTCTACAGGAGATGGGCAACAATTTGGCCAAAGGTGTGTGCCTCAGTAATAACAAGCTCTTGTTCAAACAACATCAGGGAATTCTACCTTGGAAGCCATGATGAAACAAATGTTGATTGATAACAAGAAGGAACGAGAGGAAAGTAGTGTTTTTCGCCAAGAAATCAAGGTTACATCTGAGCAACAAGGAAAGAAAATTGACTTGCTAAAGAGACAAATGAGCCAAATGCATCAAACAATGGCTCAAGTCAGCATAGGAGGACTCCCCAGCAACACTCTTCCCAACCCCAAAGGGCAATATGAGGCTCATGCTATGACTTTGAAGAGTGGGAAGGTGTTAGAAGAAGCTCCCAAATCAAAAAGCCCAAAAGGGAAGTGGGAGGAGCCTATGCTTGAAAAAATTGTCCCTTATCAGCCGTTAGACAAGTCGTCAGAAGATTCTACAAGAACCCCAATTCGAGCCGTCGAAAATGCACTTGAAACAGAAAAACTGACAATTCCAAAATTAGGCCAGGTACCCTTTACTCCCTCTCCTTCATTATTCCTAATGTTCTTTTTCCTAGTAGGTTGAAGAAGCAGGTGAAGGTTGACAAAGAAAAGGAGATGCTTGATTTTTTTTTAAAAGTAGGAGTAAATATCCCATTGTTGGATGTGATTAAGAAGATACCACCATATGCAAAGTTTCTAAAAGATTTGTGCACAACAAAGAGAAAATTTTATGGAACTGAGACTGTGGCTTTGGGAGAGAGAGTATATGCAGTTCTTCAAAGAAAGCTCCCACCTAAGTTGGGTGATCCAGGACGTTTTACTATCCCATGTACTATTGGTGATCACAGGTTTGCAGGTGCTCTACTTGATTTAGGTGCATCAATAAATTTAATGCCATATGCTGTTTATGATAGGTTAAAAATGGGAGAACTTATTCTCACAGGTGTCACCATTAAGCTTGCAGATCGGTCTAACTGTTATCCTTGAGGTATTATTGAGGATGTTTTAGTGTAGGTGGGAGATTTGATATTCCCAGCAGATTTCTTTGTGCTGGAGATGGAGCATGAGCCAGTGCCATCAGAAATATCATTGATTCTTGGGAGACCATTCTTGAGAATAGCGCGTACAAAGATTGATTATTTTGATGGATCATTGAGCATAGAAGTGACGGAAGAGAAGATCCACTTTAACATTTATGAAGCTCTCAAACATCCTAATAGTGATGATGTTTATTCTTGTTGTTCAATTGACACTTTTGAGAGCTTTGTGCAGGAATTTATTCAGTACTCATTGGATGATGATCCTTTGAGAAAGGTGATTGAAAAACCAGAAGAAAACGACCAATCCAGGGGGTATCCTTCAATGGATCGAAGGATCCCTTCAACTCATCGAAAGAAATTGGTAGGGAGGTCCAGGGAGGTTGTCTCGATGGATTGAGAGGAATTTCTTCGACCCATAGAAGACCAGTTTTGATGTATCGAAATCTAGCCTCTACCCATCGAAGAAAATCCCCCAGAACGATCTGTGCAAACCCAATTTTAACCCATTGAATTTCAGCCTATTTTTGAGATTGCTTTGCCTAAAGACCTTGAGATGGAAGAGGAGTACTATGCTATGGAAAATGCACTCGAATCATTGCTAAGTATGAAAGGTAAGTCATACAAACCTATTCTTCTTCCGATTTCAGATGATATTCTTGTTCTATCTATATAGGTGGCACCCCACATTAAAGATGAAACTTCTTCCCGAGTATTTGAAGTATGTTTTCTTGGGGGAGAATGATACACTTTCAGTTATCATCTCATCCAAGCTCTCAACATTACAAGAGGAGAAGTTGTTGACTGTACTTAAGGAGGACAAAGCCGCCATTGGATGGACAGTGGAAGATATCAAGGACATCTACCCAACATTTTGTACTCACAGGATACATCTGGTGGAAGGAGCTAAGCCCACAAGAAAAGCTCAACGTCAACTCAATCTTCCAATGATGGAAGTTGTCAAGAAAAAAGTCATCAAGCTTCGAGATGCATGTATTGTTTATGCTATTTCTGACAGCAAATAGATTAGTCCAATGGGTTGTAATGGGGCCCAAACGTTAAGGAATCACAGTGGTAAAAAACAACAAGAACATGTTGGTGCCTTAAAGAGTCAAAACAGGGTGGAGAGTGTGCATTGATTACCGCAAGTTGAATGCCACAGCAAGGAATGATCACTTTCTACTCTCGTTCATTGGTCAGATGTTAGAAAGATTGGTTGGGCATGAGTATTATTGTTTCCTAGATGGCTACTCTAGGTACAATCAAATAGCCATTCACAAAGATGATCAAGAGAAGACCATCTTCACTTGCCCATATGGTACTTTGGCATACCGAATGATGCCCTTTGGTATATGCAATGCACCTGCAACATTTCAGAGGTGTATGGTGAGTATTTTCGTAGACATGGTTGAAAAGATCATTGAGGTATTTATGGATGACTTCTCTATTTTCAGTGATTCTTTTGACTTGTGTCTACATAATCTATCTATGGTTTTAGAGCATTTTGTAGAAACTAACCTTGTGCTAAACTGGGAGAAATGCCACTTTATGGTGGAACAATGTATTATTTTGGGACATGTCATATTAGCTAGGGGCATAGAAGTAGACAAAGCTAAAGTTGATGTTGTGCGAACCTTACCTCCTCCTTCTACTGTGAAGGAGGTGAGATCTTTTCTTGGCCATGCAGGTTTCTATCACAGGTTCATCAATGATTTTTCTAAGATAGCCCGATCATTGTGTGCATTGCTGCAGAAGGATGTTTCATTTGAATTTACAGTTGAGTGTCTTTAAGCTTTCAACAAACTCAACGAGTTGTTGACGACAACCCTCATCATTTGAGCACTAGATTGGAGCCTTCCATTTGAGCTCATGTGTGATGCTTCAGATTATGCTATTGGAGCAGTTCTAGGTCAACGCCTAGAGAGGTTACCTCATGTCATCTACTAAGCCTCCAAGACCCTAAATGATGTACAGTTGAATTATTCAACTACGAAAAATGAGCTCTTAGCAGTGGTTTTTGCTCTTGAAAAATTTAGATCTTACTTATTAGGAAATAAAGTTATCATATTTTCTGACCATGCTGCTTTGAAATATCTGATGACTAAACAGAATACCAAGCCTCTACTAATTCGATGGATGCTCTTGCTTCAAGAGTTTGATATTGTAATCAAAGATAAGAAGGGCACACAGAATGTGGTAGCTGACCACTTGAGTAGAATCACTCATGGTTCTAACGCAAAATAGGATAAACTTCCTCTCAAAGACAGTTTTTCGGATGAATAGCTCTTTGTTGTTCAAGATGAAGCGCCATGGTATGCTGATATTGTAAACTACAAGGTCAACAAATACATTCCTTCTGATTTTACAAGAGTACAGAAAGACAAGCTAGTCAAGGAGGCTAGGTATTATGTGTGGGATAACCTTATCTGTGGAAACATTACACTGACACCATCATCCGCAGGTGCGTCCTTGCATCTGAATTTCATTCCATTCTAGTTTTCTATAACTCACATGCAGGTGGTGGACATTTTGGAGGGAAGAAGACGGCTCTCAAAGTGCTTGAAAGTGGGTTTTATTGGCCCACCTTATTTCATGATGCACAGGTTTTCTTGAAATCTTGTGCTAGGTGCCAAATTACAGGTAACATCGGTCCAAAAGATCAAACGCCTCAACACCTCGTTCTTGTTGTCGAAATATTTGATGTGTGGGGTATTGATTTCATGAGACCATTCCCAAATTCTCAAGGGTATTTGTATATTCTTGTTGCTGTTGATTATATATCCAAATGGGTGGAGGCTAAAGCCACCAAAACTAATGAGCTAAGGTTGTTCACAGTTTTCTTAAGGAAATATTCAGCAAGTTTGGAACACCTAGATGCGTAATTAGTGATGGAGGATCCCACTTTTGCAACAGGACCTTTAATGTCTTGCTTAGGAAGTACAATGTGACACATAAGTTGGCAACACATTATCACTCTCAGACAAGCGGGCAGGTGGAGGTATTAAATAGAGTAATCAAGCAGAATCTTGAGAAGACAATTGGTCCAACCCAGAAATATTGGAGTCAACGCCTTGATGGTGTGTTGTGGGCTTACAGGATAACATATAAAATGCCTATTGGGATATCTCCTTATAGGTTGGTGTACGTATGGGAAAGCTTTCCATCTTCCGGTGGAAATTGAGCACCGAGCATATTGGGTTGTGAAGAAGTTCAATTTTGACATGGATGAAGCGGGTCTGCATAGGAAGTAGCAACTCAATGAGTTAGATGAGATCCTCTATAATGCATGTGAGTCCAGCAAGATATATAAGAAGAGAACCAAAGCTTTTCATGACCAAAACATAAAAAGAAAAGAATTTGTAGTTGTTCAAAAAGTTTTGTTGTTCATCTACGCTTATTTCCAGGTAAGCTTAAGAGTAGATGGACTGAAGCTTATGTCATTACTAATGTTTTCTCTCATGGTGCTATAGAGATTATGAGTTCAACAATAGAGAAAACATTCAAGGTGAATGGACAACGACTCAACATTTTTATGAGTCGTTTGTGGAGCACGTGTTTGGAGATGCAGACCTTCAGGACACGCCGCCTATGGAGAATTGAGTGAATTCGCCGTCTAACTGAAAATGTTAAATTTAGCGCGACTTGGGAGGCAACCCATGTAGATGGAGAAACTGGTGACTAGATTTGATTTTTTATCCCTTCTCTTGTATCTTCTCCACATAAGTTTGTTTTGTGTGTGATATTGAAAGAACCCAATCCCGATTTAGTTGCCTAAACCGGAATTAGGCCCTAACGACGCCACGACTTACAATTTTTTTTCCAAAGTTTACTTTATAAAACGTATAAACTAAAAACCTGCAAGAAGATAATACTTCACAATAAATTCCCAGACACACCGTGGACCACCAGTGTCCATCCAGATTTCTCAAATCCACAAATTACTGAATCAAAGTAAAAGTAACTCTTTTTACAATTGTTGTCCGAAATCCGATAAGTATTCAAAACACATTACAAAAGGGAAGAAACTAAACATAGTACTCAGAACGACTTCTATTTTACATATAAATAAAGCTAGTAGGTTAAACTAGGAACCTACTAGAAAAGAACGGTGACTTGAACTCTACGCCTCCGCGATAACGTGCAACCACAGGATAGAAACTGCAAACTGGGCAATAGAAAACCGAAAAGCCCAAGGAAAGGCATATAAAATAATAAAACTGTTATAGTGAATGGATGAAAATAAAAATTCATTTTTAAGTGAAATATAAATATGTCATGCCTTTCACATTGTATGCATTTAAACATAATGCGAGTCTATATTTGCGGGGTCCCTCTCTCGGAAGCATCCGCAACAGTACAGTCTAAATCACGGGATCCCAGACCCACACGTGATTAAATAGTCAGAAAGACCTCGGGTCAAGACTCTGTCCCCCTCCCCCCCAGGGGCATCTCGGGAATCAGCGGAGCATGCCAGTGCATCGATGCCACTACTACCTCTGAGACAGTACTCTGTGTAAAACAAATTATATTTGTTTCCATGCACATGCATAATCGTAAATGTATACCCGTACAATGCATAATCGTAAAATGCATAAATTAAGACTCACAGGTCAACGGTGAAAATAAAATGTCCACTCACAGTATACAGCTAGCTCGAAGGTCCGGCAGAAGTTCCCTCTCCAAAATCAATCTCAAGGTTTCCTGAATAAATAACAGGATCATTTGATATCAGAATCCACCAAAACATACAAAAATCAGTACAAAAAACTTCCCGCAAACCTCTCGGAAAAGTTAAGATTTCTGCCTCACCGGAGCACCGTCATGGGCGGCGGCGCGTGGCCGTCACACGCCTCCACCGGCGGTGGGGTGTGAGCCACACGCGCCTCCAGTGCAAACTACTCTGATGGAAGCATTTGACTACTCGTTGAAAAGATCTCAACGAGCCCAACAACTTTCCCAACTAGACTTATACCCAATTCCATGGTGATTGGCCGGAATTGAGCCCAAAAGTCCACGGGTCGAAAAACGCCGAAAATTTTTTTCGGTCGATTCCGACGCAGGTGACGCACCTTGGTCCCCCAAACCATAGGGGTTTTTATCCTTGGACCATACCCAGTCAATTCCACCCCCTTACCATGCCGGAAATCGGTCAGAGCACTGCCGACAAATTAACCCGGAAACCGACGAGTTCACGGTCTCAAAACCACCACAAAACTCACCCAAAAATCAACAATACATACATGAATGGAAAGAGGACAGAAAGAGCTTCAAAACCATACCAAGAACGCCAGAAACGGTGCCCGGAATTGGCAGGTCAAAATTTGTATACGTTTGGGGAAAAATACGGGTTGATACGTGTACTCTTGATTTTTTGTATTTCTACGTAAAAATCTGTATTTCCACCGAAAATTCAGTATTTATACCAAAAAATTCTGATCAGATCAACGACTGAGGTTTGATCTGATCAAGATCCAACTGTCCAAAATAGACCGCCAAGAAAAATATTTTTAAAATACATATTTTCACATACGAATTTCCAAAAATTGAAAGAAATAGGTCGATAACCCGAAAAATTTCCCGAAAATTCCTACGAGCACAAAATTAAATACTCTACGACTTCCATGAAGAAAGTCAGATCAAAGTTTTGCCCGATGACAAAATCATTAGTAACCTCACTATACGAATAATTCGTAAAAATTAGTGTAACCTTAGTTCGGGTCGTTACAGATATGGTTCTGTCGGGTCAATTCAAGTTTAAATTAAGGACAATGCATCTTTCAAGTGTGGGGTGGAGCTATATCATATACTTAGCGTCTAGATATAGATTTTAAATTTTTGAGTAAGAATTTTTAATTTTTTATGTAGTGTGATTTTTCATACATATATAAAGGTCTCAGAAAATTCTGAAAGTTTTAGTGTATGTTGATATATACATCTAGTTTATGCTTAAAAAATTTCAACGTAGTGAGACATGTAGTTAATTCTTTGAAAATTATACAAGTGAGAGTGCGCAGTTTGTTCAGTTTTGTCCGTTGTGCTAAGAATTTCCAGAGAAGATTCTTCAATCCATTGAAGGACTCTTTGACCCATCGAACAGTTGTCCCAGAATGAGACCCGAGAGCATGCTTCAATCCATCAAAGCCTACTTTCGATCCATCAAAAAATCAGTGCTAGTTTTGAGTCTTTTCTTTGTTTTCTTGTTTGTTTTAGTGTCTTATTTAAAAACTAAAATGGAAAAATAAATAGTGTCAAGAAAAATACAAAAAGAAGAGTCTTAGAATCCCTTGACAAGTCAATGATGTGCTTATTTCTTCCAATTTTGTCACTAGGAGATGATTATGTGACTTGAGTTTCTTTGGTTAATTTTGATATATGATGCATATGTGAATATGTAGTGGATGTAGAAATGAGTTAACATGGTACAGATTTTTGAGCGTGCATAAACCTTATTGAGATTCATTGACCCGTGAGCTTTTGAGCCTTTATGTGATATACATGCTTTCTTTGTTGAGTGTCAATTGCTTGCCACAGATTAAGTTAATGGACTCTAGAAATTACTAGAACTTGCTCTTGTGCTATTCAAAACTTTTAGTCAATACATGTTTTGATTGAGGAAGTGATGAAGGCATTTACGGGACAACACCATAGCCATATAAGTTTGTGTCCTGATTTTGTGTATACAAGATGTGCACCCCGCAGTTAACCACTTTGAGCCTACATGTGAAACTTTATGTCATCACCCACATATCTTTGACCTTGAACTGTAGAATAGTTATATCTTTACCCTTGTTCCAGGACTTGATAGAGTTATACATGAGACAGATATGTGAAGATGGTGATAATGTCGAAAGGTGATACAAATGAATAAGTGTGGGGTATCGAGCTAGTGTAAAAAAAATCAAAAGAAAAAAGTTGTGATATGTAGCTTGATACCCAGGATTAACTGTTAAAAAAATAATGATGTGAAGATCCAACAAGATGAAATCTGATCACAATAATGAAAAAATTCATGCTCGTATAGTTTGAAGAAGTCTCTTATTTTGTGCTCTACTAGGCTCTAGAATTGTGTTTGCAATCCATATCCATTTATTCTTTAACTTATGAGCCAAGCCCCATTACAACTCATGAAGTCTTTTTGATTCTCAAGATGATAGTCTTTGATCTGTGGAGATTAGTCACAAAAGTTTAGCATATGGTTTGGTCCATTTGGCAAGTAATAGAATTGAGTAATACCTTAAATATATTTTGAGAGAAACACTTATGAGAGCATTTCGATGTGAGGTTGAATCTTGATTGGTTTTGTGCATGATCCAGCTCTTTATTCACTTTGATTATGTCTGTGTCCTACATATTACATGTGTACTATATGTTGGAGTTATCTTTGGTAACTTGTAGGTACATCTAATCTTGGTGTTACAATTTTGTGGAAGAATGCTGAGGCAATTTGTTAAGGGCATTAGAGTCGGTGTTTGTGAACTTTTTGAGTCTTTTTAGAGTCTTAGTTTAGTGTATTGCTCGATGACTAACAATGTTTAAGTGTGGGGTATTTTGATAGTCGCATATTTATGCGTCTATTTGGTGTTTAATTTATTCTTTGTACTTAGTTTCACTACAAGAAAAGAGGACTTAGACGACGGAACAGTATTAGTTCCGTCGTCTAAGTTACACTTAGACCTCGGAGATTTCTCCGTGGTCCAAGTAACACTTAGACGACGGAGATGTAATTCTCCGTCGTCTAAGTGTTACTTGGACCACGGAGAAATCTCCGAGGTCTAAGTGTAACTTAGACGACGGATGTGAAATTTCTCTGTCGTCTAGGTAAGTACCTGGACCTCGGAGACGTATCCGTCGTCCAGGTTATAACTTGGACGACGGAGAATTACATCTCCGTCGTCTAAGTAACATTTAGACCTCGGAGATTTCTCCGTGGTCCAAGTAAAACTTAGACGACGGAGAATTACATCTCCGTCGTCTAAGTTTTACTTGGACCTCGGAGAAGTGATCACCTGGACAACGGACCGACACGTCGTGGTGTAAGTTCCACTTAGACGACGTACCGACACCTCCGTCGTCTAAGTGAAGCATTATATATATAGGCCATATATGCCAAACTCTCTTAGCTTCGATCATTCCATTATATTTTCTCCCGTGGGGAATTTTTGAGATCGAAGGAGAAGGAGAAGGCCGGATTAGGCTAGGCCGGGGCTAGAAATTAAAGGATCTCCGGTGTTCGATCACTAGCTAGCTTAATTAACTGCAGATATCGAGAAGGCGAGCAGGTACGTACGTACGTACGTAGGCAGTTAAAATTTGCATGATTAAATATATATATATATATTTAGGGAAACCGTACGTACGTACATACATGCATGAATGTTAATTAGCTATATATACAGATTAAATTACGTACGTAATTTGATGGATCGATGTAGATCGAGTACGTATAATTAATGGTAAATTAATGGACTAATATATATATATGTAATAATTATTTAATTATAATATTTTGTAGCAGTATGGACAAGAGTTGGATGAAGTTAAAGAATAGATGTGATGTCCGGTATATGGATGGAATTAGCGAATTTGTGAATTTTGCGATAGAACATGGTCATGGAAAGAAGCGTTTCAGGTGTCCGTGCCAGAAATGTCTTAATTGTCAGTATGCGGAGGTTAATATTATGGTGCAACACCTGTACGAAAATGGTATGATGTGGAGTTACACTACATGGAGCGAGCATGGTGAAGCAGTAGAGTTCAGCGCAGCAGACTTCAGCTCAGGGTACAGTTACCATGGTGCCTCATCCAGCGGCAGTGGTGCCGGACCCCCAGCTTGCAATCCAACTGTAGATTTGGTCCATGATGCGTTTCCGGGATTTAGTCATGGTGGACACCAACACCAAGACGGAGGTTACAGTACCACTCATGAGCATGATGACACATTCCCCGCTGCTAGCTTGGCCACTGACACCAGTGAGATGGATAAGTACAACCGGATGCTACTTGAAGCGCAGACCCCGGTGTTCCCTGGATGTCGAGAGAATGTGTTGCAATATGTGATGGAGAAAATGAAGATAAAAGTGAAGCACAAAATGTCAGTCAGTGCTTTTGACGAAATTCAGGAGCAAATATGTAAGTTGCTTCCTGATGATCACAATCTTCCTAAATCTCATTATAAGGTTAGAAATATCTTGAGCAGCCTCGGCCTAAAGTACAGGATAATTGACGCATGTCCGAATGATTGTGTGCTATTTTACAAAGAGTATAAAGATTTGGACTATTGTCCCGTATGTGGCCAGTGCAGATTCCAGGTGAATAGGAAGAGTTCGAAAAAGAGAATTCCTGTGAAAGTTGTTCGATATTTTCCCTTGATTCCCAGATTGCAGCGCCTGTACATGTCTCTACACACAGCAGAGGCGATGCGATGGTATGCAGAAAAGCGAATAGATGACGATGTCCTGCGACACGCCGCGGATGGGGAGGGTTTCAAACATTTCGACAGAGAATTCGGAAACTTTGCTGCAGAGGTTAGAAATGTTAGACTCGGCCTATCTACAGACGGATTCAATCCTTGGGGAAGTAATAGCTCCGCCGTAAGCACTTGGCCAGTAATTCTGATGCCGTACAACCTGCCTCCGTGGATGTGCATGAACAAGGAATTTAATTTCCTTACTGTACTAATTCCAGGTCCTAAATCTCCAGGGAAGTGCTTAGATGTCTACCTCAGACCTTTGATCGACGAGCTGAAACTGTTGTGGGAAAATGGAGTCCCAACTTATGACAAATTCACTGACACGATGTTCACGATGAGGGCTGCCGTAATGTGGACGATCAGCGATTTTCCAGCGTATGGGATGTTGGCAGCGTGCAGGACAAAAGGATATAATGGATGTCCTATATGTTTGGACGACGTGAACTCTAGTTGGCACGCAGGGAAGGTGTGTTACTTGGGTCACCGTAGATGGCTCCCTCACGACCACCCTTGGCGACAGGATGAAGCTCATTTCGACGGGACGGTAGAGAACAATCCTAAACCCCGTAGTTGGTCGGGCGAAGAGATTTTAGAGAGGTTGAGCTATTTCGACTTTGGTGTGTTGACTAACGACGCGGATGTAAAGAAATGCAATCCAATTCCTCCACATGATCTGAGCTATTGGGATCACAAGAGTATATTCTTTGAACTCCCTTACTGGTCGAAGTTGAAGCTGAGGAACAACTTGGACGCGATGCACATAGAAAAGAATGTGTGCGACAGCGTGGTGGGAACAATTCTCGGTATTAAGTTCAAGACTAAAGATACTCCCAAAGCGCGCAAAGATTTGGAATCAATGAATCTACGTCGTCCCTTGTGGTTGAGGAGGGATAGGAAAGGAGTGTACAACAAGATGCCAGCTGCACCGTACACAGTGAAGCCGACACTTAGACGTTCTGTATTTCACTGGTTTAAGGGCGTTCGTTATCCGGCCACGTATGCAGCTACTATAACTGGAGCAGTGGACGAGGTGCAACACAAGTTTGTTGGTCTAAAGACACATGACTATCACGTTATGCTGCAACGTCTGATTCCAGTGGTAATTCGACCATATTTGCCTCGCGACGTCGTAGAACCAATAGTGGCATTGTGCAGATGGTGGCAGAGGTTATGCGCCAGAGAATTAAAGAAGTCAGATGTCGTGGAATTGCAACAACAAATTGTGCACATCATTTGCAAACTAGAGAGGATTTTTCCTCCTGCTTTCTTCGACATAATGATTCACCTAATGATCCACCTGCCCGAGCAGGTTCTCATTTCTGGTCCGGTCCAGTACACTTGGATGTATCCTCAAGAAAGGTACGTACAACTAATTAATTATACAGGTTTTTCGATTCATAATTTGTTCCACTGGAGATTACTAGCTAGCTATATGCATGTACTTATTTTTATTGTACGTTTGATTAATTTTGTAGACAGCTTGGACAGTATAAGTCATTCGTCAAAAACAGGTCGGCCCCGGATGGCTCCATAGCAGAGACATACCTAATGCATGAGTGCGTTACTTACTGCAACAGGTACCTCAAAGATCCACCACCTCCAACTGCCTCCGATCCCAGTGCCCGCATCAATCTTTCTGTCGTCACCAATGTCGTCCGACCGTTTAGAGGAGTATTAAAGGAAACGTTAACACGGGAAGAACTTATTGAGGCACATTGGGTAGTGTTACGAGACTGTGACGAAGTTGAGCCGTACATGATGTCATACAGGGAGAGGCTTCAGGCGTTATATCCAGACAAGAGTTCGGCGTGGATTGAGAAAATGGTTAAGAAAAAGTTCCCCGATTATTTCTTCCAATGGGTACGTATTTAGTGATTTATATACATATTGAGATCATGCATGTTTAATTTGTAGAAAGTAAACCCTTACATTTTTCCATTTTCGCAGATGATTGATCTGCAAAAATCCGAAAACCACGGGGGGTGGTGGTCTTGGCCAAAGCACTTGCTAGCAGGGAAGCCGATTAAACACTATATTTATCCGGGATGTTTTGTGAACGGTGTGAAGTTCCATTCATTGGCGCGAGATGAAGGAAGAAGAACACAAAACAGTGGGATAGCGGTTGGGAAAGACCCTGATCTATATTACGGAATGATCGTATATGTGGTTCAGCTATGTTACGGGAATGATGTCAACGTTTTCCTATTCAAGTGCAGATGGTTCAAGCGTACAAAGGAAGACCTGGGACTTTTATCAGTCGATACAAACTCAAGCTGGTATGAGGATGAGCCTTTCGCTCTCGCCACCTTAGTTAGGCAGGTGTTCTATCTCGACGATCCGAAAGCTGGTGACGGGTGGAAAATAGTGAACCAGATCTCTCATCGAGGAGTTTGGAATACAGAGACAATTGAAGGGACACCGGCGACGACTGAAGATGCTGCTGAACCAGATAGAGACATTCCTGCCTATCAAGAGCCTAATATTTCTGTCATCCGCTCCGACATAATGGACCTGGTTCAAGACGGTGAACGGTTACCCATGCCTGATGGTTGTACAGATCTAACTGAAGAAGAGATTATTGAGGTAGATGAAGAAGACGTGCAGGATGAGGACGATGACGACGACTCTGGTTATTCCTCGGACGATGTTGAGTACGATGAGGAGGATGAGCAATCGGATAACGGTGATGATGATGATGACGATTATGACGAAGAGTACGGTCACACGACGAGGATCATTAATTGGTAAACCCTAATTTATTATTGTAATATATATATGATCGATCGATGCATCGTAAAAAGGTGAAAGATTTCTATTATGTCGAGACTTTAAGATTCCTCGTCCAGCTTTGGTTGGTTTTATTGTTTTTAAATACTATTTATGTATAAATTGGATTAATTATGGGTCCCTATATATGATTATATATATTGACTTGTGATAGTATTATTGAGAGCACAAATTTTGTACGTAGTCCCGGCCCCTCTCTTTGCTTTCAACTTCATCGGTGTATTCTCTGATCTTATTAAAAGTAAGCTGAAGCTGCTCTACATTTCGCTCAAGCAGCCCTTCAAACCCTAAATCCTCGACACTAAATGTAGCATGATCGGATCGATCGATCATTTTTTTAATTATATTCTTGAATGAGAATAATTGAACGAACATACAAATGACCGGGGACGACCTAAACCCTAAACCCTACGGCCCTAACCTCTGAATTCAGGGTTTTACACTTGGACGACGGAGACAGTCATTCTCCGTCGTCTAGGTACACACTTGGACGACGGAGAATGACTGTCTCCGTCGTCCAAGTGACAAACCCTATACCCTAAACCCTAAGGACCCCTAACCCCTGAATTCAGGGTATATTCACCTGGACGACGGATACGACATTCTCCGTCGTCCAAGTACACACCTGGACGACGGATATTAGAGTCTCCGTCGTCCAGGTGTGTACTTGGACGACGGAGAATGTCGTATCCGTCGTCCAGGTGTAAATTTCGTAATTTTTTCTAAGACAACGACCATCTAGACCATCTTCGAATGCATATTCTTTTCGTCAAGACTTTAGAGTAGTATATTCTTGGTGTGTGAGCTTCGACGGTTCGAAAATCGGAGTTGCGAAATGTCCTGTATCCACGTTTCCGGTTTGTCAAATTCTCGGTTTTGCGGTTGACTGTGCCGATGAAACCCTTCCCGAACTTATTATTTCCTGGTCCTTTATAGTAATTATATATTATGTTACGACGAACATATCCAACGGTTGTTTTGTCCAAATTCAATTTCGTTAGTACTCTGCTGCAAATCAGCAACTACAAGTGAACACTAAAGTCTTAAAGATTAGTCGATACTTAACAACTTTCAAAACGTAAAATTATTCGGCGGTTCAAATTTATCTGTTTATATATACGATGCGTTCATCGATATTGTACGACTATTTCACTCGAATGACAGATCGCTAAATTCCTAGCGAATTAATTTAAATATTTTTTTTTTTGCATAATTTGAACCTAGACGACGGATACGGTCATTTTCCGTCGTCCAAGTGTTCACCTGGACGACGGACAATGACCGTATCCGTCGTCTAGGTTCAAATTACCATGGCGGTTCGAATAAAATTTTTATTATTTTTCGATGTAAATATTGACTTGGACGACGGATATGTCGTTTTCCGTCGTCCAAGTGTTCACTTGGACGACGGAAAACGACATATCCGTCGTCCAAGTCGAAATAACATGGCGGTTCGATTTGCCGCCTCAATTTTCGGCGCCGCTTGAAATTCCACTTAGACGACGGAAAACACTGTCTCCGTCGTCTAAGTCAACATTTATGGCGGTGAAACGGCCCGCCCATTTATTTGGCGCCGGTTCGAAAAAATTTGACTCTTCACTTAGACGACGGAAAACACTGTTTCCGTCGTCTAAGTTAAACTCTATATAAGGAGGAGCACCCCCCCCCCCTCATTTTCTCATCATTCCATCTCCTCCTCTATACTCTCCTCTCCTCTCTCTCTCACTCCGGCGATCCTCCTCCGGCGACGCTCCGACGACCAACTTTCCGGCGTGGTTCCCCCTCTCCGACGACTCGATCAACTCCCCGATATTCCCGAAAACTCCGATTCGGTACATTTCTATTTTTCCCTTATTAAAATAATTTTCATTTAATTAATTAATAAAATTCTAAATTTAATTAATTAGTAGAATTTAATTTATTACTTAGTTTTAAATATTTAATAAATGATTAATTTATTGTAAATTTATTGTAAATTTATTGTTATTAATTATATTTAGATTAATTATTGTTATTAATTAAATAAATGATTACATATTGTTATTAATTAATTAAATGGTAAATTATTGTTATATATTAATAATAATTAAATGAATAATTGTAATTACTTGATAATTTATGAAATGAATAAATATTATTGTAATTATTTATTAATTAGTTGCATAATTAAATAAATATGAGATTAAATTAATTAGTAGTACGTGTTCGATTTAAATTAGGTACATAGGCTTGGTGTAATTAAGTCGCACTCTTTGGAATAGATGGCGCCTCTTTTCCTTGCTTATCTCCTTAACCCCTCGTGATGTGTGGATTTCATCACCGCACACCATAACCTAAGTGAAGTTATGGACACGAGGTTGAGGGCGGAGTTTGCAAAGGACTTGAGGGAGTGTAAATTTTCGAAAAATTGGCCGAATGTCGGACATGGTGTCTAGAAACGGGTTATGACTGGTGACAGGATTTGGACTAAGAAAGACTTTTGTCGAAATTAGTCCTGCCTCTCGCGTTATCTCTATCCCTAACTGGCCATGTTTTTCGATTTAACCAAGGCTGATTAATTGAAAATTTACACTTTATCGCGCGGGTCGCACGTCCATTGAACGATCGAAAATGCCAAGCTAGTGTACTCTATTTAAATCTTAAACGT
The DNA here is from genome assembly GCA_946800695.1 of Geum urbanum. Taxonomy (NCBI): domain Eukaryota; kingdom Viridiplantae; phylum Streptophyta; class Magnoliopsida; order Rosales; family Rosaceae; genus Geum; species Geum urbanum. The sequence goes on from OX327003.1 coordinate 6,703,199, forward strand.
ACTTAATTAATTAGCGTAAATTTTTAAGTTGTAATTATTATGGTAAGTAGGTACGCGTATTTTAACACCGTACTCTTAGGTTTAAATGGCTCCGCCAAAGACCACATCCGGCAAGAAGAAAGCCCAACAGGAGTCAGAAGATGAGATGCTCCAAATGTTGGCGGCCCAAGTCGGTTGGGTTCAACCGCAGGACGACGCCCTCAATCCGGGGCCTTCTGGGGAAATTCCCTCTGCCCCATTTCTCTCAAGCGGTGATGACGTCGACCCCTTTTCAACTCCGACGCCCGGTACCGCTTCAACGGGAAGTACTCAGGCGTCTTCGACGGCCGATTCTATCATGTACAGCGCCCGCCGTAAGCAAAGGAGGGCCCCCACTGACCCCCAACCGAAAAAGACTCGGGGTCTCGTTAAAGGTGGAAAGGCGGAGAAAATTTGCAAGGCGACCGGGAGCAAGATCGCCTTGCCCTACGACGAATTCACCGGTGGCCCTCCCACACCTCAGCTAGCAAGTCTCTCGGCTCATAGCATTGGGTCGATTGTTCGTAACCGGGTTCGTATCACTGCCCCTACTTGGAGGGAGGTGCCGGATTCGGAGAAGGCGAAAGTCTTTAAGGATCTTTCGGTACGTAATACGTACAATTTTAGTTATTATATACTATTTTTAATATTAGTTATATATAATTTTATAATATATACGATTATAATTTCCAATTTATTTCTGATAGGAACAATTTGCGGTGGATCCGGATCCGGCGATGTTGAGGCATATCAACCAAACCGCCAACAACATCTTCAAAGATTGGAAGTACAGGCTCCATCAGTACTTCCGAACTAACGGTCCCGTGCCTCCCCCCGAAGAGCTGCGTGGGGATAGAGAAGATGAGTGGGAGTGGTTGTGTAACCACTTTGCCGATGAGCAATTTCAGGTGTTAATTTACTTTTTTTATTTCAATTAAGATAATTGAATACTCTAAATTTTAGTTACTTATAAATTTTTTAATGATTTCATTATGTTGTCTAACAGAAATTCTCCGGTGTCAACAAAGCCAACCGGGGGAAGAAGGACAAGCACCATACTTCCGGCGCCAAGCAACTCATTCAAATTGCCAAGGAGCACAGGGATAAGGGCTCCAAACACCCTTATCTCGATGCAAGCGTAAGCGCGTACGTGACGCCTGGGCTCGATAATGAAGCGAGTCAACGCGGCGTAAGTCATATATATATATATGTGTGTGCGCTAATAATTATAGTAATTATTATTTAAATATTATTTCATTATAATAAATTTATTATTCTTTTGTAGGCAAGAGTGATAGAGCGTGCGCAGGAAGAATTGGCTAACACTCAGCTTGCGTTCCCAGATGTGCCGCTAGAAGACCTGCATCCTCTATCTGTGGAGAGCCAAATAGCAATTGCGGATGAGGTCTACGGTCGTAGAGCTGGCAAGGAGGTTAGGCACTTCGGGCCTAAGGTGGTTCGAGATTTGTCGACCTCTGAGTCATCATCTACGGGAGGTTCGGGGCGGCGGAGAAGTTCTCAAGCTGCGGCAGCCTATGAAGAGGCTCGAATCGCACGGGAGGAGAATATTGCCATGCGCCAAAGAATGGACCAGCAAGACGAGCGAATAGCCCAACTCATCGCCCTTATGCAACAAGCTCAAAGACAATGTCAACCTCCTCCGAACCCATTCCCCGACGACGACGACCCGGCTGGAGGCGGAGGACGAGGCGGCGCATCTGCTCCTCCAGTGTTTTAGCTAGCTAGTAGTTTATTATTTCGTTTCTTAATTTCCGCATTACGAACAATATTTTCATTTTTAATTATGGGTTTTTTCGATTATGTATGTACAAATTAATTTTAATTATTTTATTAATTTAGTGTATTTAATTAATTTAATTAATTTTTTTTCAATTAATATTAATAATATTTTTGAATTTAATTTTTTTTAAAAATTAATTTTTCACTTAGACGACGGAGATTAATGTCTCCGTCGTCTAAGTCCCCACATGGGCCACGGACGTTGTTACAATCTCCGTGGCCCAGGTGGTGACTTAGACGACGGAGATTAATGTCTCCGTCGTCTAAGTTACCACATGGGCCACGGAGATTGTTACAATCTCCGTGGCCCAGGTAGTAACTTAGACGACGGAGACATTAATCTCCGTCGTCTAAGTCACCACCTGGGCCACGGAGATTGTAACAACGTCCGTGGCCCATGTGGGGACTTAGACGACGGAGATTAATGTCTCCGTCGTCTAAGTCACCACCTGGGCCACGGACGTTCTCCGTGGTCCAAGTGAACTTGGACGACGGAGATTAAATTCTCCGTCGTCTAAGTACTTAGACGACAGCACTTGGAGCACGTACCTTGGACGACGGATTTTCCGTCGTCCAAGTACTTAGACGACGGAGACTGTCACTTAGACGACGGAAATGCTCCGTCGTCTAAGTCACTTTTTCTTGTAGTGTTTATTGTTATATAATTGAGTATTTAATTAATATTTATTTTTATAGGTTTTGTGGAGAAATAAAGAAAAATGAAATAAAAGAAGGATTTCTAGCTCAATATGGATTCAAGAAGGAGTTTTGTGCAATTAAAGAAGTTTTTTCCCAGGAGGACTTGACGATAATAATTGAGAGACCTATATAAACCTATGTTAGGTTTTTGGGAAGGCTGATTAAAAATTATTAGAGAAAAACTCGAGCAAAGGAGAGAGTAGCCGCAAGGAAGCCAGAAGCCCATTTTCGATCCATCGAAGCTGGATGAACAGCTTCAGTTCTTCATCCCTTCTTGATTTGTAACCCCTATACTTTATTTTAATTCATTGATTATGACTTTTAGTAGCTAAACATCTTGTTAAAGGGTTTCTTGAAGTCCTGTACATGAAGTCTTTCTAATTCATACACGTTAATCTAGTTTTACATATTCAATTTGAATGAGGTTTCTTTCTCTATGTGACTCACCGTATGAATTCTTGTATGTTTTCTTTTGTGCATAACTTAGTATGTATGCTAGGATTCTATTGTCATGAGATATGGGCAACTGAAGACAATTTCTTCCACCGGATTCTCTACAATGATAAAACGATTTTGTCAAGTGATTGAAACCCTAGGTCTAGCAGGACACACTTATAGTGTACCTGTGAACCCTTGTAGATTCTCAAACATTTTCTAGAACTTAATATTTTCTTATTTGTAAACCTTGAGGTCCATGACTATGGGTTCAATAGAATGATAGATGTGGGGGAGGTCTATGACAAACTCATATAGGCATAATGATTAGGTAATAGGATGTGTCGTGTCTATCGGCCTTTCTGGAAAATTTCATTCATTGAATATGTGCATTAGATTAAGTAGGTATTAGATAGATGGAATGACGGTGGTAGATTGCATTCCTTTTAACTCATTCATCATATAGTTTAAACCCCTTGCATTCACAAACATATTTATTTTCAGCATTTATTTTTTTTATTTTTTGCATTAGCTGTAGGTTAGCCAATTCAGTTCGGTACCCAAATCAACTCTGAATACCCTAATATTTTATGTGATAGTCCACCACTATGTATAGTTTATTTTTTTTCTTCCAATTTTCATGTTATTTAAGTCTATTTAGAGTAGGTTCGTAGTTCATTAATGTACTATAGTCGAGTCTGTCAGCATTTTAACTTCATGTTAAGATTTAGTTTCACCAATTCCTTGTGTTCGATAACCCCTAGTATTGATTATTCCAATGATATATCCAACTGGAGAATATGATATTTTTGAGAAGTGGTTCTCCACTCATCAATGTGGAGGGAGAATGTGATCGGATCCTGAATGAGGGTCCATGATTTTATGGGAAATCCAATCTGGTTTTGAAAAAGTACGATGGAGTAGGTGATGTCGTAGCTATGCCACTAACTCCCTTCCCCATCTGGGTGGAGTTACTTGGTCTTCCATTGCACTTATAGATGCCCAATACAGTCGGATATATCACCACGACATTGGGAGACATCATTCGCCTGGATGAGCCAAGAATTACAAGTGTGAAACCAATCTGAGCTCGAATTTGGCACGATATTCGGACCCCGATGAAGCAAGCTTACCAATCGGATGTTTCAAGTTTGATGGTATTGTTACTCCGGTGAAGTTTTACTATGATCGTGTCTCTGTGTCTTCAGGTACTTAGGACATGCGGCCTACTTGAGCGTGTCATTTGTGGTGGACCGTCGAACTTGTCAACAACTGACAAGACCCACCCTAGATTACCGTAGTAATCCTGGATAAATTCTACGGGACACGTATTAGAGTATCTAGCACCGTCTATTCAATACCAGTTACCCTAGCATGAGAAAACCTGAAGCTCAACTGAGAGCCTACACTGAGAAACAGAAGCTGTGGATTGTTATGCCTCGTACACTGGATGGTCACAACTTGAACCGGCTAACCTGCAGTTTAGGTAATTTAAAACAAATGGCCCAATAAAATGCATAAAAATATAAAATGTTAGAGTGAGTGGACAAAATTCATAAACTGTATAAATCCGTAAAACTATAACTGTATGTCTTTCCACTGCTTTCTGTGAAATAGTGCGAGTTCAAGTATCATAAATCTGAATCCTGATGAAGGTGGTCGTTCAGGAGTTTTTCCCTAAACTGAGTCGACTATCTGTATAAAAATGTTAGGTGATGGGTCAAACGAGGCAACCTGACCTCCCATGACTAGACTATCCAATAATTATATGAACAGTCAGTGCATCGATGCAACTAACTAATGTCATCACAAAGAAAAACCTCCAAATTAAAATACTCTAAAACATACCGTAAAATATACTATAACACTAAAAAGCTGAAAATGAACTCATTATCGACTGTGAAAATAAAATGGTCAAATCACAGTACTCTGTCATGATTCCATCCAGCCAAAGCTTGCCTATTAGCATTTCTAAACATCTGTTACTGATGCTAACACGTCGTCCTGAAACAACGATTATTACTTAATAACTAATCATACAAAACCATATAAATAGCTAAGCTCGTTTACTAATGAGCATAATCATCAAGAACATCGCATTCTCAAATAATGTGCTTTCCGAACCTCTTACCGACTTAATTCTAATTCTAATGTGTGCCCTTAATTCTCGTTGGAAGTCGCAATACATTCCTAAAATGTTGCGCGACTCAAGGTTAAATCGATGTACAACTCGACCGAACAATAAAATTGTAAAAATATTTAATTATAACCGATTAATTCGAAGTCCACACCAAACTACGTCCAATGAATTTAATAACCTCACCAATATACTCACAGCGTCGAAATAAATCTAACGATATAAATCTTGACACAATTCGGAAACTTTTGTTTTTCCAACTAAACGTGCCACCACAAAAGGCGGCAAGTGCATATTTGTAGCGTTGAAACGAATCTAACGATATAAAGCTTGACACAATTCAGAAAATTTTGTTTTTCTAGCTAGACGTGCCGTCCACGCACCACCGGCGACCACCACTAATGGTGGCAATTAACCCCTTAAACGAGCCCGACCTACTGTCTAACTATGACCACGGCCAATAACTAGTCCAAAAGTGGCCCGAAAACAATCTCGCCGGAAAACATCCAATCCTGATTTTGATGTCGTTGAGCCACATCGGAACTTGAGGCCAGTTGAAAAATGTTCACAAGAGAAGGGCTACAAAACCCCAAACCCCACATCCCCAATCGACGCCGTCAACCGGCATCCCCAACGACTGCAATTTCCAAACAGAAATCGCGTCAATTCGACTACAATTTCACGTGCAAATTTCAAATTCAAAAACTCATATCATTCCACACATCACAAGGATTCAAAATATACCTCAATCGTCACCAGAGGTGTTGCCGGCGACGGCGACCGATTTCGCTCGAAAACTTAGTTTTTCTTGGCTTTGATTCGCTCTCCTCCGCCATCAAGCATCAAAATTGAAACCATAAATTGAAAGAGGAGGTCGAGGCCATCCGATTTTGACCAATTTCACGGTTGGAGTTGGCCAGAATCCTCTGCACTGCCTCAACTGACTTCGGCAGCGATTTTGGGCCGCTGGAGCTCCAGTCAACCCAAAATTTCCCAAAATGAAAAGTTTCTTTTTTTCAAAAACGGAAATTCCTATTTATGCTTGCCCATTTACAACTATTACATTTACGATAAACTTCCGCCGATCATAACTTTCTTGTCGTAACTCCTCTTTCGACATTCTTCGCGTCTACAGACTCATCTCGAAAAATTCTACGACCTCCACTCAAAGTCAACTAACTTCAAAAATTCGATAAAAAAGTCTCAAAAGCTCTCATTATTTACCGACGATAAAAAAATAACCACATTTCTCGATTAACCTTATATAAATCATAAAAAAAATAATCTCAGGACTGAATGTTACAACAATGGAGGAGGCCATGGAAGCTCTCAAGATCTTGACCCTAAAGGTAAACAAGTGGCGGGCGCGGGTGCAATTCGGGAGAGCTCCGATCAAACTAAGAATCCTAGTTTGACTAGGAGTGCTGGCATAATCTTGGGGAAGGCAGGTGCCTTTCTCTGACAGCTCCTGGCTTCACACTTTCTTTTCCAGGTATAACGGCGACCAAACTAGCTAGTTAACTAGGCGCATTCTCCTTCAAGTCCCTGGAGATGTCTACGCCAGGGTTTCACTTTGTTGAGGAAGCTAGACCGGTCGGCCCTTGGCAGCAAGAGAAAGGAACGAGAGGATAATGAACAAAAACTAAATAGATCAGTGAAGGTGTACCAGCAGCAAGCGTAGCTTCCTTTACCTGATCCGCCAAAGGAGGGGAAGATGCTCATGAAATCTTTGACTACCTCTTTGGTAGATGAATATGGCAAGATCTGAGTCTCTCATTTCAAGTGAAAGCGAGGTCACAAAGTGGGGTCGAAGAACAAACCCAGGGAAGCTCCTAAGATAGGTGGCCTGGAATTGGGTGTTGTAGTGGTGAAGGGGGCACCAAAGGTGCTTAATTATGAGACGCATCAAGGTCAGAAACTTGCATTAGAAGATAGTGAGGGTCCGGTTGTTATGGTTTCTACAGTGGAGGAGCTCCCCATCGTTGAAGGGGGCAGCGACATGGCTGTGGATGTAAACCAGGACCCTGGGTAATCCATGGGGTAGGTTTCAAGTTAGTATATGCGAGCATTACCTTGGTTTATCCATGTTGGTGCTCGTCTAATTTCGTGTGGCATGTATTCAGTCACTTTTTGTACTTCATTTGATTGCAATGTTTGTGAGCTAGTTTTGATCTTACTCTAGGTTAGCTTAGTAGTGACATTTTCTCTCATATCTTATGGAATATAGATGTCTACTATGTAACATTGTTTACTGCATTAATATATATATATAGTGTCACACGTTTTTAGCCATCAATAAAATGAATGCTAACTTAGAAATAAGGCATTAATATATAAGATGATACCGATAACTCAAACAAAACTCAACCAATTTCTTCACTATCCTTCATGCATTTGTCTCGATTTGATCTGTCTACGAGACCAAATTTTTATTTGGGTAGATCGACAGCCATTTGACATGATGTGATAATTTTAATAAAGATAGATAAATGTATAAAAGAAATACGGGTAAGGCTATGGTAGAGGAGATCTACCTAAAAATATTATTTTCAATTAGTTGAACAAAATTATAACTTTTTGAGCAAGAATTTACGACATTTAGAACAAAATTATGACCACTTTTTGTATCATATACAAACTATTGAACTAAATTATAACATTGACTACGATTTGTTCTCAAGTTTATAAAAATGTGCTCATTTGTGTACTCATAAAAAATTAAACAAAATTACACAAAAATAGTCAAATTAAGTTTAAGTAGATGCACTCCATCCTAGAATTTCCCAAGAAATACATAAGATAACATAGATCGAGAATGAACGGCTTTGCATGTGAAGCACCTAAGTGTCACAAGGGTTGATTAGGAAGGGGTCGGAAGCAACCCTTCCCTAATTTGCTTATAGATGACAGCCATTCTATCATGATCAGGAAGGTTTTCTTTGATTGCAGGCACTTCTTTGAAATTCGTAGTCCAAACATGCAAGAAGGGAAATGCATGGGCTTCAAGTAGCTTCACACCAACTATTTCTTCAATGACTCCAAGCCATTGAGCAATCTGTCCAAAGGCCATGTCCACAATACCAATGTTGCCTCCTCCAAAGAATTTCTTCTCACCTAGACCTGCATGCTCTTCAATGGTTGTCAGCATCTCCAAGCTATCCTTCTTGGCTCTCTCTTGCTCCTCGCTCACGGTTCGCATAACGAACCAGATTGCAGAACCCTACAAAAGTTAGAGACAATGTATATATGTGTAGTTCATTCATTTGATCACATATACTGTACGTCCATGTAATTGATTTAATGTACATATATATTGTATACCTTGTCTTCAGCAAATTTAACCCAGAACCTAGCCATGTTCCAAATAACTTCAACTGATGATCATCAGCCATGTTGATCGGAGAACTCTAGTGATGAACAAGGTCTCTGTGGGAGCGAGCTTGTTATAATTGGATCCTCAAACCATGTATTATATAAATGCTGAAATGAACCTTAATAAAAAAAAAACTTCCAGTCTGGTCAAATACTTGAGCACAACGCATTGTAAAATGAACTAAAAACTTTGTTTATATATGGGGTGGTTGGGGCACAGAATTTTCCCAAAACCTAGCAGTGGTTCTCTCACAAGTATCACTAGGCAGCAAGGGGTTCTGTGGCCATGTCTCTTCTATGTATTCGATGATGATCATGGACTCGCAGATTGGCTTCTCTCCATGAACAAGAACTGGGACTTTCTTGTGCACTGGATTGTATTTCAGAAGTTGAGCACTTTTCTTGTGAAAAAGCATATCTTCCTCCATGTAATCATATGGTATGCCTTTCAGCTCCGCCCAGACCACCCTGCAACTAAATGGACTACTCCATGCTCCATATAACTTCACCTGATCAGCCATGTCTGAGAGACTAATGGGTTACTTAGACTCCAGAGCTCAATTTAAATTGTAAGGTCAACATTATTTAAAAATAGACAAGTGCCTGGAGTAAGCTTTACAATTTCGATTAAATTAAATTATCAAAGCATCAAGGTGGTTGAATAATCAAAGTAAAGATAAGATAACAACTACGTACCTTTGGTGTAGTGGCTAATTTTATATCACCTTCTCCTTATCAGATGAAAACAGAAAGAGAGAAGAGATCAACATTCTGTGGCTCTCTTACACTCATCTCTGTGACATCTGATAAAACTTTAACACATCCAAACTCATCATATAAGTGGAAACATCGGTCCAGTTCCACCTGGTTTATCAGAGTCAGGGATGCTCGAGTAGTAACAGAGATGGCTGGACATTTCCCAGCTCCAATCCTCCTTACGCGATACATACATTTCTGGCAATCTGTTTATCCTGACATAGTGTTCCCTGATTTTTCCATTTTCAAAAGAACTAGTGACAGTGGAGTAACAGGCCTCATGGCCACCCCATACTTGATCACCATGATCAGCAGTTTGGCTCCCATCAGGATGAAAGTAGCGCCGCATGAGAGGGCTAGAGCCCCTCCAATAAGGATCAAGGTTTTGCCAGTATTGTGGAGCAGCCTGAATGAAGATGATAAATATGTCAAACTATTACATAACAGTATCTCCATAAAATAGATGTCTAATGCAATGTAAACTCCGTACGCGGATCATCAACGTATTACATAATAAAAATTTAGAAAGCTTGAAAAGTCAAAAACTATAGATGCTGGAACCTGGAAGCAAACAGTATGTAAGGAAATATACCTTGTTGAAATGGAACTCCCAAACGTGGTCGCACAAATCATCCCTTATTATACGTGACTGAGATAAATGGAAGGTTAATGAGAAACTTCCATTGCGTGTGTGAGTGTGTGTACACGAGAGGGAGAGACAGGGAGTTACTCACACGTTTTCCGTCCACAACAGACAGTGAATAAGCGGCCAACCTTGATTGGCCTTGAACTTGCAAAAAGCGAGGCATGTGTGCTTTCCCAAGCCACAACTCATCACACTAACAATTTTAGAAGAAAAGAGAAAAGAAAAGTGAAAGTGAAAATTAGTAGGATACACAAAAAGAACGATTTTGTGGACATTTATAGTATTTTACATCAATAGTTCCAATGATGCAGTAGGTAAATTGTACACATGCATCATAAGTAGGCTTTCCTTAACTGCTTGGGAAAGCCATAAGACCAAAATCGTCTACTATGTCTTTGACCACATTTGCTAGCAGATTTATCAGTTTTTCAGCATAGGAGCCAAAACTGTGCAAAGGAGCTAGATTCAAACCACGTTCAAAGGCAAAAGATTATAAACACAGGATTTGAACCTCCTACATGCACGATGTGGCTAAATAACAAAATTCTAGTTACATTTCTACCATATTTTTCACAAGACATTTGTTATAACATATTCTTCGGTTTCAGGTATCCTAGAAAAATATATATATACTGAAGCAGAAGCCTATACTTTGAACACTTTCTTCCTAAACCACAGTGTAGTGGATGGCACAGCGCGCAACAGGTGAATTCTTCCTCCGCCCAACACTAATATGTACTGACTACCAACATGCTAACGGGAAAAGTACTCATACTAAGAAATCAACCCCAACTTCAAATTTGTACCAGGAAAAAGAAATATCAATAAACTGTGTGCAACAATAACACAAAAGTAATAGGAATCTTACTTGAAAACAGAGATCCTCAGCCTCTCTTAACCCAAGATTGTAACAGAAGAAAAATTAATGCAAACTAACAACATGCATGTTCCATTCAATCAAACAAACAGCAGCTAATATATGCTTGAAAAATAAAAATACATAACAAAAACCAACAGAAACAAAAGAAGACAAGAAGAGCCAATTCAAATTCGAAAGAAGTAATTAACCTTGGAACTCCAGAGGCAATCACTAGAAGCGATGTCGTTCCAAGCGTGACAAACTAGGAGAGACAGTACTCCGCTGCGCGCGTCAAGGTAGCTCAGTATTTTCAACATTATGTCCATACCCAACACCTCCAATGGGTCACTCAAGTCATCAGCAACTTCTTCTTCTTCTTCTGGGTCTTCTTCTTCTTTCCTTTTCATTTTGTTCTCCTCTGCTTTCACTTCTTGCAATTCTTGATCTTTCAGTCTTTCTGTGATTGTGTACATGTCTGCGTGTGTGTGAGAGTGACCAAGTGACTTACTATGGACAGCGACTCGAAACTTTGTCGGATTGTGTAATTTGGATTTGGCTGAAGGGGCTGGTGCTACGGGAGCTCATCTGGAAGAGCCCCACGTCCTGTTTTTTCTTTTTTCATGCATGCCCTGCCCTGCCCTCTGTATTTATTTGAATCTGGATTTGGATCAACTTTCTTATGGATCAGATAGCATTACCCCCTCAATTTCTAAAGCAAAAGGTAGGATGATTTATCGGAGATGTGTATATGCAAGAGTGGAAGGTACAGTAAATAAAAAAATTCTTCGGTGCATCCGGTGCAAGTGCACCGACTGACTATTAAAAATGTAATCTCAATAATCTACTATGTGCATAACCATCAAACTTAATACGGTTTAAAGAAATAGAAAAAAATAAACAAAAGTAAAATGGTAAAAATATATGGGGCTCATTCTATTTAATTTTTCTTAATTTTATTTATTTAAACACAAAATCTCAAACCCTAAACTTCAAACTCTAAACCTAAACCCTAAACCCTACACCTCAAGCCCTAACCCCCTAAACCCTAAATATTATACCCAAAATCAAATCCCAACTCTTTAACCCCAAGACCCTAAACCCTTAACACTAAACCCATTTTCCAAATCCGATCCAAATCCCTTTACCAAATACCGAGCTCAAAACCTTAAACTCGGTTGTCTATGGTACGGTGTTTTTTTTGTCAAAGTCTATGGTAAGTATGAAGTTCATGGTTTAGTTGTCCGATTACACAATTCTCACATAAATGATATATAAATGATATATATGTAAGAGTTTACACAATTATCACAACGCACAATCGAATTAGCAAATTTAGTTTTCCTCCACATTGGTATCAAGAGAAATGAGTTTAGTTATAGTCAATAAAATACTTGACCACTAATACGTCAATTTCATATAATTTGATTGTCTGAAACATTAATAACAAAAAAAAACAAAAAAATTGACAACGTTGGATATATATTCATGGCATTATCATAGTACCATTTTTATGGTACATTTGCTTATATATTTTTGACGATTTTACTTATACATAATTATATATGTAGGCGTCATTTCTACTTTTGGAAAGATGTTTGTACCTAATACGATATTTGTGAAACGTTTACTTATATATTTTTGAAGACTTGCTTATATATCATAAATCTCATACTACCATGATGTTATGCAAGGGAATATGTGTGCATTTTTAATTTTGAAGAAAAGGTTTGTATTGTGCGAGTGTATTCACTCTGAAAAGTATCAAAGTGATACTTTAAGTTTTTATCATGAATGGTACCTCACAAATGAGTCATTCATCATTTCGGTACTTCACTTTTGAAAACTATCACTTCGGTACCTCATATTCAAATCTCTACCTAAGATCAGTATTTGCTGTTAGTAACACGTACCATTATTTATTGAAAAATTATTTAAAAAAATATCAAGTTTTTAGGTGAAAAAAGAAATAGAAAAGGAATAAGAAAACAAAAACTAGAAAGAAAATGATAGGAATTAGAAATTTATCCCATAAAATTTGACATTATTGCAAAAAAAAAATTAATATGTTAATGATACGTGTTACTAACGACATGTATTGATCCTCGTTAATTATTTGAATGTGAGGTACCGAAGTGATAGTTTTCAAAAATAAGGTACTTAAGTGATGAATGACTCATTTGTGATGTATTATTGGTGATAATTTCTCTTTCTATTTTCATATTGTCGAGATGTATCTGTATTTTTTTTTATGTTCGTTGTAACAACGTTGTATAGTTTTTTTTTTCAACAAAGAGAGATGATTTTGCCCCCAACATGTTATGAGCACCTAGAAAATTGCTTTGGGCACCCAACAACTTTTTGCTGGGCATCTAGGGCACTTCTCGTCCAACGATGTTCATTGTCGACAGTTGTAGGCTGAGGAGGCCATTCAATGGTGTTGAATGAGATATGGGAGAGTGTAGAGCATGGCTTAGCCGAGGAGCCACAAATGAGAGGACACTACAATATTTTTGCCCATTACCGGCGAGATCACCGGAGACAAGGCCGGCGACCGGAAAAGTCGCCGGTAATGTTCAACATTACCGGCGACTTAGCCCGTCGCCGGCAATGTCGCCGGAATCTCGCCGGTAATGTTGCAAAACATTACCGGCGACTCCAACCGTCGCCGGCAATGTCTAGGAAGACATTACCGGCGATTTTCCGGCGGGAATTTCGCCGGAAATGTCTCCCTAGACATTGCCGGCGACGGTTGGAGTCGCCGGTAATGTTTTGCAACATTACCGGCGAGATTCCGGCGTAAAGTCGCCGGTAATGTCTTCATTTCCGGCGACTTACTCCGTCGCCGGCAATGTGTCTTATATTAGATGCCGGATCGGGCAGCTCGATCATTCAATCATTTTGAGCGAAAAAAATCCAGAGAAATCGAAAGAAGGAAAACGTACGCTCTGAAATCGATCATTCGGTATATTGTCAAAATTAAGGCGGGCGTCGAAAACTCGATCACTCGGGAAGTTATTTATATAGGTACGTAGGTGTATATATATATACGTATATGTGGTATATATATATATATATATGTGTGTGTGTGTGTGTTGATCAAATCTAATTCGTGAGATATATATATATATATATATATATGAAATGTTGTTGATGTACGGTCACCGAAACGAGAAAACAGCTTGTAGTTAATCTTGTGTCTGAATCAATGACTGGTATTATCGTATTGTTATCGGAGCCAGGCTTAACAGAGATTAGATCGATATATCATTGAGTACTATCATCGAGTACTGAATACGTACTATCATCGAGTACTGAATCGAATTCAGAGATTAGATCGATATATATACATATGCATGCATGTGTTGATTTAATTAGAGTTGAATTGAGAGATTACGTCGATTATTAGTAGTGAATGTGTGTATATATATATAATTAATACGTAAAATTGTTAGAATTTTCAGGATGGACAAGAGTTGGATGAGCCTCGAAAGATGGGATGTCAGATATCACGAGGGAATTAGGAGTTTTGTGGATTTTGTGAAGGCTAATTGTGGAGACACTACACTTCATTATTGCCCGTGTAAAGAATGTAAGTGTTTCAGCGATCGATTTCGATTTCCCATTGATAAAGTGCAGAGGCACCTGAGTAAATACGGGTTTTGGGATAAGTACACTTGTTGGATTTATCACGGTGAAACATCGGTAGCGGGTCCGCATGATCATGGACAATTTGGTGAGAGGGCCAGTCTACGCTATGATTATGGACATTTTGCTGAGAGGGGCAGTTCATCCTATGATCCAACATCGATGTTAATCAATGATATGTTTCCTCATGAGAGCGGTGTATTTGCTGATGAAGCACCAAATCTCCCTCCCGTCGTTGAGGGTTTCCCCCATATCGAGCCAGTCGAACCATTACCTGGAGGTCATGCCAACACAAGCGGTATGGACAAGTACAACAACCTGATTGCATTGCAACAGACTCCGTTGTACGACGGTTGTAGTAAGACTGTTCTTGAAAGTGTGATGGGAGTGATGCAGCTAAAAATGGAGAACAAAATGTCTGTCAAAGCTGTTGATTCTTGGTTGAAGTGGACTGCTTCGCTACTGCCACCCGGTCATCGTCTTCCTACCACTCATCATAAGGTGCGACATATCCTGAAAGATCTTGGGCTTTCCTACATCAAAATCCATGCATGCAGATATGATTGTATTCTCTTCTGGGGAAAAGATCTCGAAGACCTTGAAGCATGCCCGGTATGTTTTACAGAAAGGTATAAGTTGACTCCTGCAGGCAACAAGAAAGCTGTGAAGATACTTCGATATTTCCCGCTTATTGATAGGCTGGAGCGGTTGTTCATGTGTGCTTTCACGGCCGAGGCAATAAGATGGTGGGCTGAGAGGAACTTGCCTGACGATGACACCCTTATACACCCTTCCGACGGAGAGGCTTGGAAGCACATGGTCAGGGAGTTTGATCATTTTGCAGCAGAGGTCCGAAATGTTTGGCTAGGGCTCTCATCTGACGGATTCAACCCTTTTGGCAACATGAGTCTTCAATACAGTATATGGCCAGTTATTTTGGTACCGTACAACCTTCCACCATGGATGTGCATGAAGAAGGAATACAATATGCTGACTCTGTTAATTCCGGGCCCGGGTTATCCAGGAAAGTGTCTCGATGTGTATTTGAGGCCTTTGATTGAGGAGCTTAAGTACCTGAGTGAGTGTGGCCACCCCACTTACGATAGGTTCAAAAAGGAGATGTTCCAGATGCATGCCATGCTTGTTGGCACCATCAGTGATTTTCCTGCCCGCGGTATGTTGTCGGGCAACGTTACCAGGGGTTACAGGGCTTGTTCAGAGTGCATGACGGTTGATTGTTGCAGTCCTCATTGCAGTAAAATTGTCTCGATGCGTCACCGTTGTTGGCTTCCATATGATCACCCATTTAGGCAGGATCCAGACGCGTTTGATGGGACTGTTGAAACTGGTGTGGCACCCAGGCGATGGACAGGGGACGAAATTTTGGAAGTGTTGAATGAATACGATTTTGGCCAGCTGAGCAATCATCCTGACATAGTGGCGTCAATTCCAGAAAAGCCCGAAAGGTATAAGTTTTGGACACACAAGAGCATATTCTGGGAACTCTCCTACTGGCCCAGGTTGCCTATCAGACATTACCTAGATGTCATGCACATAGAGAAGAATGTGTGTGAAAGTGTGGTGGGCACAGTTCTTAACTTGGAGGGGAAAACAAAAGACATCCCTAAGGCACGCATTGATCTTAAAGCAATGGGTGTGCGGAAACATTTGTAGTTAAGAGATGGTAAGAGAAAAATGCCGCAAGCTCCGTACACCGTAAAGCCGAAGCATAAGCATGAAATTTTTCGGTGGCTGAGTAATGTCAGGTATATATTCGATCTTATGGCTATGTATGAATTTGTCCTTAAATTTTTAGCGGAGTATATATGGTTATATGCGAGAAATATAATTGGTCCATATATATGGCTTCATCTATATATATATGCAGGTATCCTTATGGCTATGCAGGAAATATAAGCAGGTGTGTTAACTTCCGGGACAATAAGATGTACGGATTAAAGAGTCATGACTGCCATGTACTGCTTCAACGCCTTTTCCCTATTTTCATTCGAGGGTACATGCCCAAAGAGGTGGTGGAGCCGTTGGTGGCCTTGTCAAGATTCTTTCAGAAGTTATGCACCAGGGAAGTTAAAAAAGCAGACCTGAGGGAGATGCAAGATGACATCATTTTTATCATGTGCAAGCTTGAGAGGATATTTCCCCCAAATTTTTTCGACATAATGCCGCACCTGATGATCCATCTTCCCGAACAATTGTTGCTTACCGGTCCCGTACACTACACTTGGATGTATCCCATGGAAAGGTACAAATGATTCATAAATTTGGTTTGCCTATGGTTTTTATATGTAATGACTTCTGGTTAAGTAAGTTAACATGTACTTGTTAACTTGTAGACAATTGGGAGCCTACAAGGACTATGTGAAGAATAAATATGCACCTGAAGGGTGTATCGCTGAAGCATATCTTGCGCACGAGTGTGTAACGTACACCAAAGTGTACCTCGAAAATGTAGAGGACCCCCAACAACATATGCCGATAGATGAACCCCAGTTCAACCTTTCTATCATCTCCAGTGACGTGGTAGTACAGGGAAGCTTGCCAAAGTCGTACAAGTTGGATGGAAATGAGGTAGCCATTGCCCACTGGTCGGTACTGATTAACTGTCAAGAAGTACAATATTGGAAAAACTATCATCTTCACTGCCCTGCTATTGCCGGAAATGTTGATTACCACAACAAGACGTTTGCAAACTACTTTGGTCAATGGGTAAGTATATGTGTATATGTCTATTTTTATATATATATCCTTACATAGCATGTATGTATGTACGTGCTTTTGTGGTTTCAAGATGACATAATTTCTTCTGTACGTATTAATATATGGACGTTTTCAGATGAACCATGTAGCAGATGATGGTTGCCCAGAGTGGTCAAACGAATTGAGGGTCCTGGCGATGAAACCGATTGCTTCAAAAGTTTACTCGATGTGTCAGGTCAATGGCGTGAAATTTATATGTGAAAATCGAGACGACCGACTGAAAACACAGAATTGTGGGGTGATGGTCCATGGTGGGCAGGATGGCGTTGACTATTACGGTGTCCTTCATTCAGTTGTTGAACTAATTTATGGGAACCGCATGAAAGTGCACTTGTTCAAGTGTAGATGGTTTGATACTAGCCCGGAGAACACAAGGACCGATCAGTACGGAACATTTTCGGTGAATACTGCTACTACCTGGTATGAAGATGACCCTTTCGTTCTTGCATCATCAGTAAAACAAGTGTTTTACCTGGACGATCTTCTTAACAAAGTCCCGTGGAAGGTGGTTAACCATGTTGCTCATAGAAACATATACAGTGCTGCCACACTTGGTGATACCGCAGATGATGAGGAAGTTACTGCATACCAAGAGCCGAACGCTTTTGACATTCCGGAATCATCTACGATTCGCCTTAATAATGTGAGATCTGGGAGTGTGGTTCGAATTACTGGAGCAGAACTTCTCGATGTTAATCCATATGAAGTTGACGCTGATTCAGATGACGAGGAGCGGCACATATTGCCAGAGGTTACCTATGAAACCGAGTCAGACTCAAGTGATGAAGATGATTACGATTATCATCCTTAGTACGTTGGAAATTGTAGTCGGAAATTGTAGTCGGAAATCGTACGTAGGAGGAAAATGTAGTCGAAATTGTAGTCGAAAATTGTAGGGCTGAGAAATGCATAAGAGGATAATCAACTTCTGCATTATATCTTCTCACAGCGGGAATTCATTTTGAATTGTTGATTACTTGATTGTTTGTGGTTTAGTCACTTTAATGCTATCTTATTAATTTATTTTGAAGCATTGATTACAAATCTGTTGAAGCATTGATTGTTAGACACTTAAGACTGGGTACTAATGTTAGATAACTTAGTTTCTAGTGATATGAATTCTGCAAAACTCATGTTAAGAACATCTGTGTTTATAGAATGAAAACAAATAGAACTTACAGGGACTGAATCAATGTGAACCAATGTGAACCAATGCATCAGTGTGAACCAATGTGAACCAATGTGAACCAATGTGAACCAATGCATCAGTGTGAACCAATGTGAACCAATGCATCTGTGTTCAGAAACTGATCTGAACAATGTGAACCAATGCATCAGTTCAGGGACTGAATCAATGTGAACCAATGTGAACCAATGTGAACCAATGTGAACCGGAACGGCATCAGTTCTGTTGAACTGATGTGCCTTTTGAAGTTACTGCAATATATACACAGATATAACTATGTATTCGAAAACATAGATTGGTCTATGACAGATCCTCATTGAATTCCTATACGGAAATTGTAGTCGTTAATCGTAGACGGAAATTGATAATCGAAATTGTAGTCGGAAAATGTGCATAGCTGGAAATGGTACGTACGTATACGGAAAATGTAGTCGTTAATCGTACGTATACGAAAATTGATAATCGAAAATGTAGTCGGAAAATGTAGTCGTTAATCGTACGTATACGGAAATTGATAATCGAAATTGTAGTCAGAAAATGTAGCCGGATATCGTAGACGGAAAATGTAGTCGGAAATCGTACGTATACGGAAATCGTAGTCGTTAATCGTACGTATATGGAAATCGTAGTCGTTAATCGTAGTCGTTAATCGTACGTATACGGAAAATGTAGTCGTTAATCGGACGTATACGGAAAATGTAGTCGTTAATCGTACGTATACGGAACTCATTAATCGAAAATGTAGACGGAAAATGTAGTCATTAATCGTACGGATACGGAAATTGATAATCGAAAATGTAGTCGGAAAATCTAGCCGGAAATCGTAGACGGAAAATGTTGTCGGATATTCTTCGGGAAATAATGACATTACCAACGAGTTGAAGTCGTTGGTAATGACATTACCAACGAGTTATAAGCAACTCGTTGGTAATGACATTACCCACGAGTTAACTCGTCGTTGGTAATGTCATTACCGGCGAGTTGCTTATAACTCGTTGGTAATGTCATTACCAACGAGTTAACTCGTTGGTAATGACATTACCAACGAGTTATAAGCAACTCGCCGGTAATGTTTTCTGGTTTCCCCCATATCGAGCCCGAGCCTCTCCTCTCCCTCTCCTCTCCCTCTCCTCCTCCCAAATCGGTCCGGTGAGCCTCTCCTCTCCCTCTCCTCCTCCTCTCCCTCTCCTCTCCCTACTCCTCCTCTCCCTCTCCTCCTCTCCACCGATCCCCTCTCCTCTCCTCCTCCGAAAATCTCCTCCTCCCCTCCTCCCCTCCTCTCCTCCCCTCACCATTGTAGGTGGAAGAAAATGGCAGGTCCGATCCTCTCTCTCTCCCTCTCTCTCTCTCTCTCAATTTTTAATTATTTTTTTGCATGTGTATGTGTATGTGTATGTGTATGTGTATGTGTATGTGTATGTGTATGTGTATGTGTATGTGTATGTGTATGTGTATGTGTATGTGTATGTGTATGTGTATGTGTAAATTAATTAGGGTGCTAAGTTGGAAATTAGGGTGATAAGTTCTAAATTAGCATGTATGTATATATGTGATGTATATATATATTTAGGTATGTGAATATGAAGTGATGTATATATATATGTGAAAATTATGTATAAATGTGGTTTTGATGAATATGTGATGTATATATATACGGAAATTAAACCTAATTAAGATGCATGATATATATATGTGTGAAAAATGTGGAAAATTAATTAGGGTTTGTGATTTGGATGAATATGTGATGGATAAATTTAATTAAGATGCATGATGTATATATATATACACATCGAATATGTATAGTCGTTAATTTAGGTGATATAGTTGTTAATTAATCGTATAAATGAAGGTGGAAATCGGGATCGGGACGGTTTGGAACCGGAACGGTTTGGAACCGGAACGGTTTGGAACCGGAACTTATTGTAACTGGAACCGTTATGTTACAAACGGTTCCGGTTACAAACAGTTCCGGTTTCAAACGGTTCCGGTTCCACACCGTTCCGGTTCCGATTTGTTATAGAACCGGAACGGTTTGGAACCGGAACTGTTTGTAACCGGAACCGTTATGTTACAAACGGTTCCGGTTACAAACAGTTCCGGTTTCAAACGGTTCCGGTTCCGATTTGTTATTGAACGGAATCCATGACTATTACGATGTCCAGGAGGTTTTGCGGCTAATTGGCTTCGGAGAGGTTCCCGAAATAGTGGAGGGAACAGTAGTCAAGCTTCCTCCTCGGCCGCAGTTAGCAACACGCCCAGTGGGCCAATGATGACTGCTCGCACGAGAGCCTTGCTAGAGGCGCGAGCTGAGGAGGAAGCTGCACGATCAAGAGCCGTGGAACCGGAATTCGAGGCTCGAGCCTCAGTCTCTAGACGCTCAATCAGCAGACGTCCCTCCGGTGGCAGAGCCTCAGACGAGCGACAGTCAACGGGGGCATCAGAAACTCCCTCAATCCGAATGCCCCATATTCGGATGGTGCCTACTCCCGTTTCACGGGAATCATCTGAGGCACATGGTGGTGCTGGCGCCTCATCGTCCAGGCCTCGTCTATCTCCGCCGTCCGGTCTCTTCCTACCCGACGAGATTCCTGTCATCCCTGAATTCGATGATAGGGGGATGCCTGTTTATATTGAAGGACGGCCGGATTTCCTGACCGTGGAGGAAGCGTATAACTTCCTCCCGTTCGACCCCGTGTATCTTTGGAGTGTGAGGTGCACCAACCAACAAACGGACGATGCAGGTAAATTTTATTTAACATCAGATTGATTACTTAATTATTACTTAAGACTTGCGATTGGTTCAATTAATGATATCAATTTGTTGACATTGTTTTATTAGGCAATTTCGTTAATGGGACTGGAAAACGGAAAGGGGCTAGAGGCACCTGCACCGGGAAGAGACTTGAGCAGGCCACCGGCGGAAGGAAAACGCCCATAAGGGCCAATGAGGATGGCGAGGTGATCGAGGCATTCGACACCACGCGCAAATATGTCAGCATGGCCGGTGCGATCGTGCGGGACAAGGTCCCAATGCTTTGGCCAGATTGGGAATCTGTGCCTATCTACGTGAAGATGCAAGTGCATAATGCACTCAGTGTGAGTAAAATCGTATTTTCATTACGTAAATTTTACATTTATTAATTAAGTCCACTTAAATATATAATTTTACCTTTTATATATTCATATTGCAGGTGTGGTTTGACGTGGATGAAGTTCTTATTCACACGTGGGTAGAGCGTCAACTACATAATCGGTGATGTGCTTCCACTTATTTGAATATATATCGAGTTAGATTTTTGTTTATCAACTGTTTTAATATCTCTAACTTTTTTTCCTTGTTTTAATATAGGTATAAAGAGTGGAAGAACGAGCTTTCTTCCCATTACACTGTATACAAGGAGCTAGGCCGAGGTTCTACTCCTAGCGAATTCCGGTTTAGGGAGTACGAGTGGCTGTGGCTGATAGCCCACTTCGAGCACCCCAAAGCTCAGGTATGCATCCTTAATATATCTTACAAGCCTAATGTATCGTATCAGATTGAAATAGTTAGTTACTAATTTTTTTCCATATGTTTATCAAACAAGGCGATTTCGAAGACGAACCGGGCGAATAGATTGAAAAACACCAGGGCCCATCATGCAGGTTCACTCAACTACATGGGTTGGTCGACTAAGGCGCAGCAACAACAAGAAATGAACCCCTTGGTGTATATTCATCAGAATTTCTATCCGCAATGCCCTGATGAAGCGGTAAGTCTTTCGCCTCTCCATGTGTTAATAAAACTATTTTTCGATATTAATAGATGTTGTTAGTTAATACGTTGTTCATTTTCGCTTTTCAATTAGGCGAGAGTGGAGGAGGCGACGACAGAAGTGACCATGAGTATAGCTCGGACTAACCATCCTGATTGCTCCGAGGAAGAAGTCACCCAGTATGCCTCCCAGATCGATCCGCTTGATCCCCCGATAGCGGCTCAGATCATGGCAAAAGCGTGCGGGACTGGAAAGAATACCTACTACTGTAGGGGAATGGGCTCGGCGGGCGAAGGAGTATTGAAAACCACTTCACAATACTCTACCGGGTCAAGAAGTTCAACTTCTAGTCGTAACCTCGCAGCGGAGCTTCATAGGACGCAGAGGGAGTTGGAGGAGCAAAAGAGGCAGATGGCCGAGTACCAAATGCAGCAGACACAGGTGCAGGCTCAGATGTACACATGGATGCGGACGATGTACGAGGCTCAGACTACCGGACAACCGTTCCCCACACCTCCCCCGGTCCCGGTCCCTCCGTTCCCTAGCTATCCACCACCACCACCGCACCAGTCAACGCCAGAGCAAGACCAAGGTAGCCACCGGAATTCAAATGAGTACTTTGATTACTTCGACCCTGACCCGCAAGTTCCTCGACCCTGACCTGTAGTTGTAGTTAATTTTCGTATCGTCGTTGCTATTTGTACTGTACGTTGGACATTTATGTGTACTGTTGAACTTGTATGATTGTACGGTTTATGTCTTTCAATGCAGGTTCTGGAATTGGGCCCAATCCAGAACCGCGTTTTTTTTCAAAATTTTTTCTGACATTGCCGGCGACATGGACCTCAGTCGCCGGCAATGTCACAAATTCCGGCCACGGCGGCGGAACCATTGCCGGCGACGTCGTTTCCCGTCGCCGGCAATGTTAACACCGGCGGGAGATTTCCGGCGACGTCATTGCCGGCGACTCGTCGCCGGGAATGACATTTCCGGCGAAAAAAAAATACAAGGCCGGCGACCTCCCGTCGCCGGTAATGTCTCCTTTTCTTGTAGTGGGACCCGTGGGAGACGAGGTGGCGGCGTAAGGTATCCTGACGATGCGAGCTCGAGGTGCAGAGGCCGCGAAACTTGAGCGAGCCATAGGCAAAGAGGAAAAACCAGATCTAAGGCTCGCCGACAGAGCTGCATCGGCGTTGGAGGAGGGCTCATGGCGAGGCCGAAGAATGGAGGAAAGCTAGGATAAGCATAGGAGAGTGCAGCGAGCCTACCCTAGGGGCCGCAGCGTTGAGTGGCCGAAGTAAATGGCCGACGGCAGATAGAGAGAGA
This sequence comes from Geum urbanum, assembly GCA_946800695.1. NCBI lineage: Eukaryota > Viridiplantae > Streptophyta > Magnoliopsida > Rosales > Rosaceae > Geum > Geum urbanum. The sequence continues at coordinate 6,726,608 of OX327003.1, forward strand.
GAAAAAATGTTTAAAAAATATTTATTTTAATCTAATCTTCTTTTTTTTGGATTAAAATTTATTTTAACCAGACGGTGTTAAAAATATGTTAATTGGTTCTTGTGCACCAGAGATGCTCTCCAGTAAATAAAAAGTGAACTAGGTGATATTATTGTTCATCATAAGTGGTGGTAAAATGTTCCAAAGACTTAGTTATAGCACCCAAACTTGTCACTCTCACACTCTTCCAAAGCATCACCATGGTTAATATTTAGTAGCAAGGGCCGGATTTCATCTTCTTGGACCTAAGCATCATTTTAAACTACCCTTGAGCTTTGTGAATAGGACAAAGACTATGAGTATTGGGGATTTTAATCCAAACTTCTACACTTAAACCTATTGCCGGAAAGCTCACGTCTTTTTTTTTTACATTCTTTTCTAGCTCTCAACATTATTCTTGTTATATTTTATTTTTTCTTTTCGGCAATAAACACATACAAATTGTTTGAACAAATCTATCCTCATACACACAATATGCCTTAGAAACTTTATCTACACTCCATCTCTTGAATGCTAGCTTTGGAATCTCCTGCCAAGTCTTTATGAAAGGACCCAACCCCGATTCAGTTACCTAAATCGGAATCAAACCCCTTCGAAAACATGAACCAACAAAAATTTTCCAAAATTTCGGCAGAGTTTCGTTACTAACGTGGAATTACCATAACCTGCACGCGGAAATTAACACTTCATCCTATGCCACAAAAAGCAAACCGTGGGCACCAATCCCATCCGGATTTCTCAACATCAATATAAACAACAACAATAAATAAACTGTACTATGTATATATGTATATCCGTGAAAATCCGCATAACATGTATCAGAATGTATCAGTAGGCGAAACAAGAACCTACTGGAAAACACAGGTAACTCTGATCACTAGCCTCCAAACCGCGACGTGAAAACACCAAACCTGAACTGCAAACTGGGCACGGAAACCGAAAAGCCCAGGAGAAAGACAATAAACACGTTAGAGTGAGTGGACGAAAATAAATGTCTTTCACCAGTTTATATATGTTATAAAAACATATGCGAATCCAGATAAATAAAAACAACATAGTACACGAGGTAAAACTCACACTCCTCCAGTGTACAGAGCATGCAAGTAAAAATCCCACGGGGTCGCTCATGGACACACACCGTGCTAGTACAGTCCGAATCACGAGATCCCGGACCCACACGTGATTCTAAGCCAGAAAGGCCTCGGTTCCGGGGATACGCCCCTCGCCGGTCAGGTCGGGGTAACGCCCCGCCTGGGATGCCTACCATCGGGGATCAGCCGAGAGGCTAGTGTATCGATACAACAACGTAACCAAGACTGTACTCTGTGTAAACCAAATCATAAACATTTCGATGCAAATGCATGAAACAGCATATAAATGTATATATACTCGTATACGTATGTTCGTATATGTATAATCGTATATTCGTAAAACACATGCTCATGCAATCCGTAATCTCAATACGCATGCTCAAGTTCATAAAACGTATATCAAGACTCGCAAATAATCCGTGAAAAGAAATGTCCACTCACGGATCAGCTAGCGCAACTCGCGCTAAACACGTGGTCCGGCGGAAGTACCCTCGCCCGAAGCACGATCACGATCCAAATCTCGATCTCGATCTCCTGAATACATATACACATAACTGATCAATATCGTAATCCACAACACTGTATTGATGCACGGAAACCAACTGTTCCCGGAAATACGAAATGCAGTGCAAAATGAATTACGGAAATCCCGAAATCCCTACTCAAAATCTCGACTGAAAATCGGCTAACCAAATCAACCCGAAAACCTCCGTACGATAATCAGGGCGCGATTACGAGAAAAATGACACTAATTACATCGAAATCTGAAAATTTGACTTTTTGACCGCCGTTGACCGCCGTTGACCGCCGCCGCCGCCGCCGCGCCGTCAACGGAGGAATCCCACGGCGGGAAGCTCCAGATCGGATCATCACAACCTCACGAACATCTTTTCCTTCTAACCCATAGACCAACTCAACCTCTAACCCATTCAATTTCATCGAAATCCAACCGGGAAAACCCACCGGAAAATCCATTCGGGTTTGAGCAAAAACCCAACCAATTCGAAAACTAAATACATAGGAAGCACCCCTAGACCGAGGGGAGTCGAACCCCCAATCATACCGCCGCCGAGGCTCGCCGGAACACGGCCAACCAACTCCGGCGATTCCAACCCGTTCGGCCCTAATCGGGTTTCACCAAAACGACACCATTTCAACCCAAACCACACACCATCACACTCGAAATCAAGGTAGGAAGCGAACCGTACCTGTCCCGTGGCCGGAGGTGGCCGGAAAAAGGTCGCCGGAAGTTGAAGACCTAAAATGGAAACTTTCCCTTCTCGGCAGCAAGCCCACTTTCCAAATATGGAAAGTCAACACAATTTCAATTCGGTCAACGCCACAAAATGAAGTTTTCGACTAACTCCCGACTATATTTCGACTTTTAGATATTTATACTCGTCCCTCGGGTCGATCGACGGTCCAAAATGAAAATACGAAATGATTCGGATTAACTCGAAATAAACGGATAAACTCGTCGGAACCCGAAACTTCAAATAATTATCAAATATTCCTCGGTTATCGGAAAAATCTTCCGAAACCACCCACGAACTCGAAATCACGTACTCTACATTTTCCGTGAAGACACTCAACCCAAATTCTCGACCCAAAATATCGTCGCGAATCAAATCGGCAAACCACAATATATCGCAAAACTGTAACTAGACTCAAATCTCGAGAATCGTGCCAAACGCACCACTGATTCTGGTTCGGGTCGTCACACTTTAGAACAAGGGTAATGATTGCTACACTAGGCTAAGTGTTTAGGTACATACATGAAGATGAAAGAAAAGCTAACATGGGCTCAAAATCCCTCAAATGGGCTATCCTGCAACTCGTGCGCTCATAAGGGACACATGGTTATTTGGCCAAAGTGGTGATCATTCTAATGCCTCTATCATTTTTTAAAACACTTATGATTTGGAAAACTTTTTACATGGTTTCAAGCAAGTTGTAGATTACACAATGATCAAACGATTTCACACATCAACAATGGAATAAGAATTTTTCTCAGATGACTAGCTATTACATTTGATACTTAATGCTTTATTTCTGTTCATAATATATATTTTGATATACTCAAACCAATAAATGTAGATCAAACTACACAGTTACTTATCAAGTTTAACCGTTTAACAAATAATATTCTGTTTAAGAAGATTTATTCTCCATTAATCCCGATGTGTGTCTTGTCCTAGTTAGATGCGTATATTAATTAGATAGATACAGAGAATCTCTGTTATATTGGGATAGTTATTGTAACTGATTGTATCAGCCTATATTTAAGGCATTCTATCAATGAGAAGTGTAACTACTTTCTGTTTATTATACTTTCTCATGCAACACGTTATTAGCACGACTCCCAGAGTTGATAACAAACACCACAGGTAAGAAAGAAACCCTATAATCAAAAAATTCAAATCACCAATGCCGATCACTACCGACCACCGCCACCACCGGCAGCTCACTCCACCACCGACCATCATCGGCCTCTTTCCTCTTCTTCAGCCAAAATCGAGCCTATGCAGTTCAGCCAACTTCGACAGAAGATTTCGAGCAGTTCAGGACGAACCATAAATCGATCTTTATATGTACAGAAGGCTCCAAATGTCTAGTTTCTAGAACCACCAGAAAATCTTAATTCGAATGTGTCTAGAGAAAGTTATAGCTATTTGAGTGCATAAAGGTCAGTCTACCCGAAAAGAAGAAAAGAAGAAGGAAATCATCCTTCTGCTAAAAGCTTTGTGGACATACTTCCTCTCTTCAAACTTCTTTCACAGCTAACTTTTCATACCGAGTATAACACCCTCGAGCTAAATTTTTCTAAACCGTATATTGATAGATCTAGGTTCAAACTTACTTACCGCAAAACCCTAGATATAGGATTATTGATCTTGTGATATGAGTTGTTGAATATTACATGTCTTTACCCTAGTTCCTATGGACATATATCTATAGAGTATACATGATGGTTCTGGGGGAATCACGGTTTGGAAAAGGAAAAAAAATAGAAATCGGTTCTATGTGACAGTTTGTCACGGTCGTTAGGTGGGGTTTTTACCACCGTTTTATAATCGATTTTGTGACCATGCATCATGGATCATGCTTTTATTCAAAGGAAACTTGAAAGTTTTGTGATTGTAGTTCTCAATCGTTTCTAATAAAACATCTTGTTCCTCTACGTTGACATTCATCAACAGAGCGGGGTTATAATTAGTCACGGTTGAAAATTGATTCTATGTGACAATTAGTCACAGTTGCTGGGTGTGGCTTCTGCCACCATTTATAATCGATTTTTGTGACCATATATCATAGATCACATTCTTATTCATTGAAACTTGTTATTAGTGATCCTAGCTTTTGATCGATACTAATCAACATCTCGTGTCTCTCTTGTAGATGACATTAATTGAGTCGATAAGGCCTGAATTTCATATCCTTGATCTCCAAGGAGTAAAATACCATCGTTGGATGTCAGATGTTTCGTATACTCTTCTCGGTATGAATCTGACAATTACAATCCAACCACTACTACCACCTGGTACTAAGCCACCAACTCTAGTTCGCAAAGCTCAAGCCCTCATATTTTTGAGGCGTCATATACATCCAGTTCTAAAGAAACAGTATTTGTACAAGAATGACCCCACAGTTTTGTGGGTGACTTTACAAACCAAATTCAATAATGTGCATCATGCACAACTTTATGAAATGCGAAAATGATGAGATTTCATCCTGTTATTGGATTATCCAAATATGTTTGTTTTTAATCAAGCAATGTTAGAGCTTCAATCAGAGTTGAGCATTTGTGGCATTATAAAAACTGATCAGGCTATGATCGAGAAGTCTATTAGTATGTTTCCTACTTCATTGGTGGGAAGACACATAAGGATAAAAAGGAACAGTCGTTCTGAGCCTTACAATAACCATGGTGGAAGAGGAAGACATGGCGATGTTCGTGGTAGAGAATATAGTCGAAACTTGACTTGGACTCACCACGACAATAACCATTACTCCAATAAGAATCCTCTCAATTCCGGTTTTTAGGAATGGATGGAGTTCTTTCTATTCTGCTTCTAATCAGTGCTTGTCATCTTGCTATAGATGTGGTTTTACCAAGCACATGCACACACACAAAAATATTGTGCACCCAAGGATCTTCAATATGCCTTACAATAACCATGGTGGAAGAGGAAGACATGGCAATGTTTGTGGTAGAGAATATAGTCGAAACTTGATTTGGACTCACCATGGCAATAGCCATTACTCCAATAAGAATCCTCCCAATTCCAGTTTTTAGGAATGGGTGGAGTTCTTTCTATTCTGCTTCTAATCAGTGCTTGTCATCTTGCTATAGATGTGGTTTTACCAAGCACATGCACACACAAAAAATATTGTGCACCCAAGGATCTTCAATATGCCTTACAATAACCATGGTGGAAGAGGAAGACATGGCAATGTTCGTGGTAGAGAATATAGTCGAAACTTGATTTGGACTCACCATGACAATAGCCATTACTCCAATAAGAATCCTCCCAATTTCGGTTTTTAGGAATGGGTGGAGTTCTTTCTATTCTGCTTCTAATCAGTGCTTGTCATCTTGCTATAGATGTGGTTTTACCAAGCACATGCACACACACAAAAAATGTTGTGCACCCAAGGATCTTCAACATGCCTACAAGAAGTGCAAGAAATATCTGGCACATAAGACTTCATTTCACTGAAGTTTATGAGATAGAAGATTGCCATGTAGCAAATCTTTTTATAGCAGACAATACAAAAGCAAGTCTGGTGACTTCGATTTTTGAGTAGTCTATGTATTAGGCTCTTGTCTTTGTTATGTACTTCAGTTTCGTTTAATTTTTAACTTGGTTTTAGTCATGTTTTGAGACTTTATTTTAGTTGATTTTGTAATAAGAACATCCATGATGTAACTGTTATTTGTTGGCAGTATAATGAATATTTCTCTATTTTTTGGTACATGAAAGTGTTGAGAATGTTCTATTTCATACAATTCTTATGTATGGTTCGATGTTTACATATATGGAAAAAGTAAGCCAAGATATCATTTTCACAAAGAAAATAAAAAAGAAAAAAAACGTTGGAAAAAAAAACTTGAAACAGTTCACAGATCAAATTCGACCCGTCAAAAAATTGAACTAAACAATTTTCGACCCCTTGAAACCATGCTTTTGTCCCGAAATTGGTCAAATTCGACCCATTAAAAAATTGCACTAAACAATTTTCTACCTATAGAAGCTATGCTTCTATCCCGAAATTGATCCAAATTCGACCGGTTGAAAATTTTCTCGACCAGTCGAATTTCTGGTATCGAAAAATCACAAGTTATTTTGGGTTTATTTTCAACCCGTCGAAGCCTTTCTTCGACCCGTCGAAAATCAACCTGGACGTGATGTTTTTAGAAGAGTTTTCTTGGAAAATATTGAAGAAAACCTGGATTTCAGCACCAGATGTAGTGTTACATCCGTTTATGCCATGCTATTGAACTCAAAATACAACGATCTTCTTGATCGATATGATGTTGTTATACATATGTTGTATTTAGGTATTATAATACCATATCAGTACTCAACAAGGGTTAAATCCTTTTGAAATCTTTAAGTATTCACTTAAAGTGTTCGCCATGTCTTGAATTCAAAGATTATTTGATCGACATTGTTTGGTTGATATATGATGGGGGGATTGAGTGTTACCATTTGAACCTTACTCAAATTTGAAAAATTTTGTGCCAACGTTCTTCACTTAACATTGTGAGAATGAAAGAGAGTTTTTTGTCTAATCTCCGGAGACTGCTGCCAACGACGTAATTTGGAGAAGTTTATGAGGCATTGTAGTTGTTTATATCTCACTACAGTTTGGATCATTGAATCTAATGCAGTCACTTGTATTACTATGCGTGACTTGGCCTCATATAAGCTTTTGCACTTTGATGATCAACCTATTGAGAAATTCTCATGGTCATCTGTTCTTAAGAGCAAAGAAGCATGTGAGAATATTTGAAACCATCTGTTTAGATGGGGGAGCTGAGATTACTCCACTCGGTTCAGGCTCGGTCTCCAAGACGAGTGCAGCACCATCCCGACAAAATACTGCTGAGGTGTTGTGCATTATCCCACAAGATTCATATGTTGTAATCTTTGATGCGCATTGCTCATTTTGCAAAGCTTGATTATGTATGTACTGTTATAATGCTGCTTACATACATGACAATCTTTTGTTGAAGACACATCTTTCTTTCTTTATAGATTCCCAAGAATCTATTTTTGGATCAATCCAACCAATATGTGGACTATTTATCTATGGTTTTGATTGCTACATCAATGCGTCGGTCACACGTCTTTACAATCCACATGTTACGCTATATTTTAATACTTCTAATACGTATTATTAAGCTTCGGGTGAATATGGTCATTCAAATTGGTTTAATACAGGAGAGTTTACATTGTAACATTTTGTTGATTATTGCATATTGATTGGGATTATTGTTGAATATCCCGGTTCCCCATGTTCTTTCTGAGAACAGTTTAGCAGCAGCATAAATCAAGCCGTTAAAGCTTGTGGCCAGAATTATGGTAATGCATGTTAATTTACCGATATCTTCTTGGGGATATGCAATATTATATGAAGCTATTCTTATTCACATGATACCCATAAAACCGCCAACTATTTTATGTGTACTAGTTAGTAATTGGATATGGGCATGATATCTCACATTTATATATCTTTGGTTGCGCGATACATGTGTCTACTACGCTTCCATTGCATATGCAAATGGGTCATCAACGTTGATTAAGCATCTATGTTGGTTCACCAACGTTTGTCTGCTATTAAGAACCTTTGACAAGATATCTCTTTACTGCTAGTATTGCAAGATAGTCACTGCGATGAGACATATTTCTCGCCGTTAGGGGAATATAGGAATTGTTTCATTCTGGATTAACGTCGAAAATTGACGTAGTATATTCTCACTATGTCTCATCATGATCCCCGCACATCTCAGTTTGAGATTGAAGTGCAATGTATTCTTGATCTTCATAAAGTAGCAGATTTACTGTCTGGCTTCTTTATTGATATCATGAGAGTGATGAGATCGTTTATACATGCTGTAAATCCTGCAAGGTTGAAAGTCTCTGATATTGGCCAAGTTAACGCAACACCCAGGTAATGTAGTGTTTATCCTACCCATAGTGGGGGTCTAGCGTCGATCAAAATCCACTGATGAGTTGCTAGTAAAAAGGCAAACCATCAAGGCACAACCGTTCATCATCAACACATGAGATTGTTTTCTGACCACAATTGTGTCTAAAAGTCGACATTGACAAACACTGGAGGATGCTTCAGAGTCAATGGCCATGTCAGTAAACAAAGAAATCTCACCAAGTCAAACAAATACTAGCGTTATTATGGATAGTTCTTCCATGTTCATTGATGATGTGTTTACTTATTCCGTCGTTCAGTAATTGACGACGATGAAGTGGAATATTGCTCTGTTGCAGATTGTCAGCAGTTAATGTAGAGCAAATTGATCGATATGGAAAGTTGCAATCTAGGCTGAACTAGACTCTCCTACAAATGGCAAGTTTTGATATGATATTCATATGACCTTCAAATAGTATGCCGGTTAGACACAAATGAGTCTTGTTTGGAAGCAATATGAGAAGAACTTGTGGTGCAAGGATTTTCTCAATGCCCTAGTATTGATTATGAGGAGATGTATTCTCTAGTCATGGACATCATTACTTTTCGCTACCTTATCAGTTTGGTAGTATCCAAAATATTGAGTATGCAGCTTATAGATGTGGTTACTGTATATCTCATTAGGGATCTTAATTCAAAGATATACATGACAGTGTCGAATGACATATTCTACCCAAATCAAGTAACTCTAAACCATGGAGTTCTCATATGATTAAATTGAGACGTTCACTATAAGGATTAGAATAATCCGGTTGGATGTGATATGCGTGTCTTAGTGACTACTTGATTGAAATGGGATATAAGAATGAAAAGTTATGCCCGTGCATGTTCAATATATGAACAAATTGTTTGAGATGATAGACCTTGGTAGGATTCAATTAAGTCTTGGTTTAGAGATGGTACATCAAGTTGGTTGAATTCTTATTCACCAGTTTGTTTATGTCTAATCAGGCTATGAACAAAGTAGACTCTAATAATACACCAATGGTTGTTTGCAGTCTAGAAATCAAAATGATCAATTTCATTTGAAAAGATGATGATGAAGAGAAACTTTTGGAGCTGAGATTCTATATTTTAGTACAATTAGAGTTTGATTAAATCTATCTCAATATACATATCCAAACATGCATGCCTTCTCAGTGTGCACCAACGCAAAGTCATTGGAATGGATTAAAACAAATCTTCAGGTACTTGAAGTGATCCACTGACTTGGGTACGTATATTCTTCCCTCACAAAGAATACAGAAAGAAGCATGAAATTCTCAGAAAAGAGAAAGTTGAAACGCATTATGTGGATTTCGACCCGTCGAGGGATTCTCTCGAGCCGTCGAAAAATGGTCATGTTTCGGACAAGTTTTCATGCTATCCCCTATTCCAAAACACTAGTTGATGTGTTAATTGGATTTGCCGATATTGGGTACCTCTCTTACCCATATATAGGATGTTCCTATACATGTTATTAACCTTGGAAAACATGGCAGTTCCTTGGAGAACAACTAAGTAAACTCTTGTTGCTATTACCTCGAACTATTCTAAAGTTTAAAGATTTCTATGAAGCTGTTGATGGGTGTGTCTGGTATAAGACAATAATACACCATATTCGAGGGTCTAGCGGATTACCATCTACTATGACAACACCAACTTGCATCCTTATGAATAATGCGATTTGCATTAAACATATGTAGTTGGTTTACATTAAGGGTATCATACTTAACTCTTTTCGCCATAGTATTCCTACAATCAATAATAGCAGTTGTTATTGATTATCCATGTGAACTTATTTAGTTCGGTTGATAATGATGCGGACTTGTTTACAAGTCACTTCCTAAATCTACTTTTGTGAAACATGTGAGAGACATTGGTATGCGAAGATTATCTGAACTCCTAGACTAAGTTTATAGTCAGGAGGAGTTCCATTTCTGTAGACATCAGGGGAAGTTTACATCACATGTAGTAACTTTAGTAGTTGGTGCGTTGTACTCTTTTTTCCTTAAACCAAGCTTTTGTTTTACCCATGAAATTTTTGTTTGCTTGGCGATGTTTTTAATGAGACAACAAATCATGCATCATTCTTATGGTCATCGATACAAGGGGGAGTGTTTAAGGAGATTTATTCTCCATTAATCCCGGTGTGTGTCTTGTCCTAGTTAGATACAGATATTAATTAAATATTTTAACTACTTTCTGTCTATTCTAATTTTTCCTGCAACATATTTAAAATATTTCGATTCGGCTTCTTTGATAAATTTTTGGAAACTAACTTTATTCATTTAGTGTGGCTCAGTGGATGTATATACCTCAAATATCAAATTCCAAAACAACGATTACAACTAAACAAATCTTAATTTCCTCCACCATCTAAACTCTTAGCCATATTTTTGGTTTATAAGAAATAAGCAGCTGCTATATAAGGCGCTTCAAGAAAGTCCATAACAACACTAGGCTATATTTTTCGTTTATAGGAAATAAGCAGCCGCTTATATAAGTGCGGTTCACTTGTTGCATGTACATCAGTACATCATGTTTATGGATTAATTTGGTCGGTCAAGAAAACTCTGCTTGGTAGTGCATAAAATTGACACTTAAAAATGAAGCATCATACTAGTTTAATCTCACTTCTATTGTGGAAGACATTTATTAACCATGCTTCATCATTTCTATCTGAGCTTCATGAATATATAATGCACTGCCATATAATGGTCCGAAATTTCGTATGCAAAATAAACGGTCTGTAGCTAGTCTTAGGTCTAACGGACGATATTTTAGAAAGAAAAAAAAAGGATAATGAAGAAAAAATCATAACAGTCTACTTTTGAAAATAAATCACCATTAAATCTCTCACGTGAACATCCTATGATATGATTTCTAGCTACAACAACCAAACCATTCCATTCAGCAAACGAAGTTTTCATGGTTCTAACTCTTATGTAATGAAGATTAAAAGGCAACAACTCAAAGGTTTCCTGCTGCATTTTTATTCCACAATAACAGGGCTATGGCATTGCACAAAAGAAAACATGCATGAAGAGGACAAGCCAACTAGATTCAACCACCAAAGTAACTGTAGTCGAAAAATAATCACCAAACTTCAGGGCGCAACTCGCCAGTAGCTGGGGGCATCCATCTCCCAGAGTTGTAGACACTCTCACCAACTTTCCAATTAGGCACATCCTTCATGACTTCAGCTTCATAATCAAGATACTTTTTCCACTCTTTGACAAATCTAAAGAAACATGAGGAAAAGACATAAAGAAGTTCAGTAGTTGGAATCTGCAAAGATGAATATTACATACAGGACATGAGTGGAAGAGGACAATCAATACTATTTTCCATTACCTTTCGTCTTCTTCAGCTTGAAGCACTGGGAGAATTGCTCTGCGAGCAGCATACTTCTCTTCCTTGAGAGCCCTACAGAACGCCAAATTGTAATTCATAAATTACCACACATAACAATTTTCTAAAAGGGAAGACTAATAGCTGTCTCTCAGTTGTTTTTACCATGACTGAAACAGTATAATGATAGTGATACTATAAAACCAAGTATGTTTCCTAAAGAAGGTACAAGATCACCGTTTGAGAAAACTGTATTAACTCAAAAGAGGCAAAAAAAAAATTAGCTTCACAAAAAATGATCTATACTTGAGACTATCCTTTTAGAATACATCAAGTCTAAGAACCTTCTTCTAATTTATTACGCTTGCCACAAAGTCCCGGAGAACTTTCCAGCAATAAATTAGACTAGAAAGCTCATTACGTCATAAGCAATGCAGAGCACCAAGAACACTGTATTGAGCTCCCCAAAGGCAATTCTAACTTATACACATCTTCTTGATTGGTTTCTTCCTGATGCTCAGTGGTAGAAACAAAGCATTTTGGTGAGGATAAGAAAAGATGAACAATTCACACCGTACTGGCCTAGCCGTCCAATTTACTTCTAAATGGACAAAATGTACTTGCCTAGAAATGTAAGCCAGCCACATTGTATGACTTCATGGAATATTTCAATGAGCAAGACTACACACACCACGGGTGAAAATGTTTAGCAACTGGATTGGATATTTGAATGTTAGCTAAGGGCTTGATTACTCCACTTGGCAGCAACGCCAAACCCTTGGTCCTCGAATGATGTACATACATAAACTGGAAGTAACAAGGAGCAATGATTCAACGATAATTTCTACCTCGTGGACGACTAAAAAATGCAAAAGATGAATTACTATATGAAACTTGGGTTCAGTTTGGAAATATCAATACCACCCGATCCTGATTCAGGTGGAAAAGCGTTAACTGGGACCTTATCCAGTTTCAAGTCATTAGAAAAAGGATTCGAATACCACGGCCTCCCTTCTCATTATAATTCTAAACAGGAGGACGTAAAAACCATCATTTGCTTAAAAGGATTTGAGTACAGGCATCCCAAAATGTAGACCAACAGACAGGCATTTCGCACAACTCCAGACTCTCAATAATCCTCAAAAATTCAATTGTCCCTATTCAAATAAATCAATTACTATCCAATTCCACAAAGCTTTTTTCACCTCACTCCTCCAAAGCCTCCAACGCTACTCTTTACTGTTCCGACCTTTGGCCGCATCACAAATGCGTCTCACTTTACTTAACTTTCACTATTCGCAAACCAAATTCACATACTTTGTTATTATCTCCATTCATCTATGTCACATTTCTCAAACAGTAGATAAACTAAAAAGGAATCTATGTAACAAAACACAAGAAATTGAATCAAAATGAGAATCACAAACGATCATCCACATTTCTATAGCTACCTCGTCTCAAAATTAACAAATAAAAACCTAGATTACGAAATGAGAGAGAGAGAGAGAGAGAGAGAGAGGTGTTGTTCTGACCTTCGGATCTTGTTGCCCTTGCCGACCTGGTACATGCCCCAAGAGAAGGTACCGAAGGCGACGAGGAAGATAGCGACGGCACTAGGGCCTTTGTTTGGGATCCGACGAGCGTAACGGGCCGGAGGGAACCCGCCCGGCGGCGGACCGTCTTGGAGGACCGGCATGTCCTTCACGCTCGCCATTCCTGGCTTGTTTCTGATCATCGCCTCCGTCATCGTTGCCCCCTTTTCGATTTCTCTCCCGAGTCCGTCATCTGGCTCTGGTGAGAGGAGTAGTGTGTGCGCGCGTCATTCGGGCTTCGGGTTCGGGTTCGGGTTCGGGTCCGGGTCATCTGGTTTACTGGTTTAGGGGGGAAGTAGGACGCATTGGGCTTTTTCTTCTTTAAGGTCCAAGCTACTTCCAACTCATTCCTAATAACATGATAGAAGTATGTTGATCTTTTGGGCCTTACGTAGTGGTCTAGTGGGCTTCCAATTAACAAACCCGATTTAGATTTTTCAAAAAATTGGTACTAGAAGCTGCAGCGATGACGTGTGTGACTTGTGAAAGACTCGTTGTAAACTTGTACCGTGTTAAACCCTCAAAAAACCCTAAACGATTCTAGACTCTTCCTCACTTAAATAAAACCAATCCAAACCAAACCAAACCAGCAGCACTCTCCGCCACTCCGACTCACTCACCTGAATCCTCTCTCTCTGCAAATCTCCTCATTAACTATGTATCGCTTCGCTTCTGGCCTCGCCGCCAAAGCTCGGTACTTTCTTCTTCAATCTCTGCTCTCTCATTTTCAATTTTTTGCCAATTGTGTTCCCCGACCGATTAAGAGGGAGCCCATTTTGATTTTTGATTTTGTTTTTTATATTTCAGGCTTGCTAGGAACAGTGCCCAGCAGGTTAGTTTAATTTATTGATCGAAACAAAAATAAAAAAGGCTTCATCTTGTTATTTGGGTAATCTCTGTTTTGATGTGTTCGTTGTTTTTTGTTGTGTGTTTTTATAGATTGGTGAAAGGTTGAGTTGGAGTAGAAACTATGCAGCGAAAGAAATTAAATTTGGTGTGGATGCCCGAGCCCTGATGCTCAATGGTGTCGAAGACCTCGCTGATGCTGTTAAAGTCACCATGGGACCTAAGGTTTCTGTTCAAACATCTCACCGTTTATTTTATTCAAGTTTTGCTGTTTGGCTTTGAGTTCTTCATTGCTTCTTATTTTTTGATATCAATAGATTTGTCTCTCCACTATCACTATCACTAAGAACAATTCAATTACTTTGTTAGACTATGATGAGTTTGAATCAAAATCGCTATTGCGGTATCTGTTTGTGACCTTTCAAGATTTTTGCACTTTGTGGATATTTGTAATCATCAGTACTTTTCTAATTTCTGAACTGATAGGACTCAACTTTTGATGTTATAGGGACGTACTGTGGTTATTGAGCAAAGCTTTGGGTCACCCAAAGTGACCAAGGATGGTGTAACAGTTGCAAAGAGTATTGAATTCAAAGATAAAGTCAAGAATGTGGGAGCCAGCCTGGTAAAACAGGTTGCTAATGCAACAAATGATGTGGCTGGAGATGGTAACTCGTATTCCTAATATGGACTTTTCATACGTTATGGAATATACAATTGTTAGTTTCATCCAAGTCATTTTCTCTTTGAAAGTATGGTAGAAGATTCTGTTCTTTGAGAATGTAGTTGGTCCTTTTGTAAGCATGTCTATTGCTTAATATTGTCTAGCTATTGAATTTAAAGTCTCAATGTCTTTGCAGGTACTACTTGTGCTACTGTCCTGACTAGAGCTATATACACGGAGGGATGCAAGTCAGTTGCTGCTGGCATGAATGCCATGGACCTACGACGTGGTATTACTATGGCAGTTGATTCTGTGGTAACTAACTTGAAGAGCAGAGCCCGGATGATCAGCACTTCTGAAGAGATATCACAGGTATGTTTACCATTTTATGGTTCTTCTTTATGACTTGCTTATTTTTCATCTTGATTTCGTAGATCCGGTGGATCTAAAGAATGTGCATTAATGCTGATAGGTTGGAACAATATCAGCAAACGGAGAAAGAGAAATCGGTGAGCTGATTGCAAGGGCTATGGAGAAGGTTGGCAAGGAGGGAGTAATCACAATTGCTGTAAGTTAACTGGTTTACTAGTTTTTAGGTGACTTAACATAGTTAAAGGCATGCACCCTAGTGCGATACTCAAGACATTAAAGATTGCACTGTTAACTTTTACAGGATGGGAAAACATTGTATAATGAATTGGAAGTTGTTGAGGGCATGAAGCTAGACAGAGGCTACATATCTCCTCATTTCATTACCAACCCCAAAAATCAGAAATGTGTAAGTTTATGTTGTTAAAGCAGCTGGTACTTCATTACATTTTGTGTAGGTTTTAACAAAGTCTTATATTCATTGATGCCATGTATCTTCAGACCTGTTTATATCCCTGTGTGTGTGCTGACAGGAATTGGAAGATCCTCTAGTTCTAATCCATGAGAAGAAAATCTCAAATATAAATGCTGTGATCAAAGTGTTGGAATTGGCTTTGAAGGTGCACACATTTCTTATTGAATGCGCTAATTCTTCCTTTAATAGAAGTGGTTGACAACTTTCTCTTGTAATGTTCAGAGACAAAAGCCGTTGCTGATTGTTGCAGAAGATGTGGAAAGTGAAGCTTTGGCAACACTTATACTAAATAAGCTTCGGGCTGGAATCAAGGTTTGATTCTGTTACTGCTAAATTTTAATTCTTAGATTTGACATGTCTTTTGTCTTTGGTGATTACGTTCCTAATAACAGGATGTTAGCATATCCTAAAACTATAGTTTTACTTCAGGTCTGTGCAATCAAAGCTCCTGGTTTTGGTGAAAACAGGAAATCGAATCTACAAGATCTTGCAGTTCTCACAGGTGGCACTGTAAGTTTTTCTTTCATGTTTCCTTGATCTTCATTTTTGTTTGTGTATTATAATTATTTGCCTGACACCACCATTCCGTAAATGACATCTCTTCAATTTTTGTATTTTAGGTTATTACTGAAGAACTAGGTTTGAACCTTGAAAAGGTGGATCTAGATATGCTTGGAAGTTGCAAAAAGGTGAGGCTTGTCAGTTTTGGTGAGCCTTGGAAATTTAACCATGATACATGACTCTGATGAAGAGAACATTGGGTGTAAATACCTATATACCTATTTACGTGCCAATCTATTATGACTTTCTTTATAAAAAATCTCCCCTTAAATTAGTTTAACCTTCTGTAGCTCTACTTCTGGATTTTCTTTGTGTTCTTCTATTGAAAAAATGATTGTTTCAGGTCACAATTTCAAAAGATGACACTGTAATTCTTGATGGTGCCGGTGACAAGAAGGCTCTCGAGGAAAGATGTGAACAGGTCTGTGTTGCACTTCTTTGTTGTATATGAAACCAAAGAATATGATCTCTTCTTTTGGTGATGCAGCTGTCCTCATTTTTCATATCTCAGATCTGTAGATAAACATTTTTTCCCCTTGTAATGCGTAACAGATTAGGTCTGCAGTTGAATCAAGCACTTCTGATTATGACAGAGAGAAGTTGCAAGAGAGACTGGCAAAGCTCTCTGGTGGTGTTGCTGTGTTGAAGGTTGGCTTGCTGTCTGACATATTATCATCTGCATTCTGTTTGTAGTAAAGTTCCCACATCATTTGACCTTCGAGCAAAAATCTGATAATAGAAGGAATCCAGAAAACAGTGTCGTCAGGTTCTTTGTTTTGTATTTAAATGCGCATTCTTGGGATGTGGAATTGTGGATAACAGTTGAGTGGAATTTGCTTGATCTGCAGATTGGAGGAGCTAGTGAAGCTGAAGTTGGTGAGAAGAAGGATAGGGTTACTGATGCCTTGAATGCTACTAAGGCCGCTGTTGAAGAGGGTATAGTACCAGGTTTGTTGTGTCCTCCTTTGCTTATCAAACTAGTGTGCACACCAAATAAGATTCAAAGATGTGCGTCTCTTCAATAAATTGACAACAATGAAATATTTCTTTTACTGCACAAGGCTGTTGCCCTCTTATTCATGATGATATCTGGTTGGATGTATCAAATCCAAGAAAACGTCGGATCTTTTTTCTCTTTGCAGGTGGTGGTGTTGCTCTTCTTTATGCATCTAAAGAATTGGAAAAATTGTCAACTGCTAATTTTGATCAGAAGATCGGAGTTCAGATCATTCAGAATGCTCTGAAGGTTTTTGATTTTTTCCGATCTAAGATTAGCTGCTTGAATTAATGGCCTTTCATATGTAATTGTTTGTGGTAATGAACTTAGTCAAGTTTGTATGCTAACCCTTGCAGGCACCAGTCCACACCATTGCTTCTAATGCAGGAGTGGAAGGAGCTGTTGTTGTTGGTAAGCTCTTGGAGCAAGATAACCCTGATCTGGGATATGATGCGGCTAAAGGTAAGAGATGTTTCCACAATGACCAAAATAGTGCTGGAAGTTGATGTCTTGTCTACTGATTTTGTTCATATGTGCTCCTTCCGTTTTGCTTCCCAGGAGAATATGTTGACATGATCAAAGCTGGAATCATTGACCCATTGAAAGTCATCCGCACTGCTTTAGTAGACGCAGCAAGGTAAGCTAGAGAGCCCCAAATACTCTGCTGTTACAGTATAGTTGGTACCATCTCTCATTCCTCATTCATTGATTTTTTGTTTTGTCATATTCTGCAGTGTGTCATCTTTGATGACAACTACTGAAGCTGTCGTAGTTGAACTTCCTGCCGATAAGGAAGTAGTGGCACCAGGCGGCGGCATGGGTGGTATGGATTATTGAGGAATTGTCTCCTCGCATACTCGTGGTTGAGTCCAACAAAATCGGCATTGTAAAACAAGCTCGAGGATTTCTACCCTATTTATCTGGGTTTATTCGGGTCGCAAATCATAGTGCAGTCCTTCTTTGTTGTCATGGCGTCAGTGTAGTCATACTGCTAGTCATTGCTACCCTGTAGAGTGTAGAGTAGCTCCTGTATTTCAGGATAAAAGTCTGTTGGGAAAAAATTTCCAATGTACTCTCGTCTTATTCTTATCAGAATAAAATGTTTTGTTCCCCGAAGTCACGGGTAGAGATGATCTACCTTTTGCGCTGAGGATTAGTATACAACAGCTTGAGACCAACTGTTACATTTGTATTACTCGCATTTAATCCAAGAGTTGCTTTGTCCGTCACAAGGTGAGGAGTGACTACTTGCCACTGGTATATCAACAAAAAACTAATTTCATCGAAGAAAATGAACCAGCATAAATGTAAGTCAAAGATCAAGAATACAAAACAAACTAGGGAGAGGAAGGGAAGTTTAATGTGAAAACAAAATACTCTTTGAGATGAAAAAGGAATACTACCAGGCCGAAGTTCTGCGCCAATTTTTTTCTAATACTGATCAAGCTGTTGTCTGTGTGTATCGACCTGAACATAATTACAGATAAAGAATTTCAGAAAGAAAGAAAGAAAAACACATTAAACCGAGTATGTAGAATAATAAAATTTTCTTAAGCTATTTGATTTAGTGCCTATCAATAGTTTTATAATAAAGAAGAAGTTACGTAGAAAATATACAAAAGTAAACAAGATATCCACAGAGAATAACATCTATGGACGCAAGCTAGAGCACCAATAATCACAGGCAGACAGACTAGTGTTTTACCCTCTTACTATCACAATAATGCCAAGGAATTTTTTCAATTAGCAGGTTCAACATTTATTGAGAGGCTGCAATTGCAACCCCCCTAATGCCATGGTAACTCTTATTGATTTACTATATTCCCAATTGAAAGAGCTGTTACAGTACAATCCACTAATCTACTATTATTTTATAACATGCAACTCATTTTTATGTCAACCAAGTTCCCTACAAAAAAAGATTGAATGTATGCAACAGGTGCCTCTCAAACATCCACAATAATCAAATTATTATGCTAGTAATTATATATGTATGTACATATATGAATAAGATACACAAAAGAAGTAAAGATCCACATACCAAATCGTATGCCCGAACAGCCAGCATAACCTTTTCATCCGCAACCCCAATGCTATGTTTCTGCTCATCTAGTGTCTCATCTCAGAATCTACCAAGTGCACTATCAGGCGTCATATTCCCAGACTTAATTTCACGCTTTATATCCTCAATTTCTTGTTCGCAACGTTGCTCATTCTGTCTTTGGATATCTGCTCAAAGTAAGAAACAAAACAACATTACATAAAACCCAATAAAACAAATTACACTCTAGTTTGAGTCTGAATACATATAACTCTTACAAATTTCAACATGCTCTGTCAACACGTGAAGTGTTCAGTATTACAATAAAGCGGCGAAAATAAAGTCTCCAGTAACTATTTTACTGGACATCATGAAAAAACATAATCATTGAAATTAGATATCTCAAACTTCAATAAAGCGAGAAATGCATCTCTGTCTTTCCATCCATAACTTGGTGCGATGCACTAATGGGAAAACAGATAAAATTACAAATTTTTCATAAGTCATAATACCACTCGACAAAGAAAGCCCGGAGATTACGTAACAAAGCATAATGCCTTTGCAGAATGTGAGGCAGAGATTCCAAATCTATTTGAAAGGGCACACATTACATTCCAAATATAGAGAACTCGATTTTTCGGAAGAGATTTGTGTTGTTTTGAGCTTGATTATCATAAGTTGATGACATTCCCCCTCCCCAAACCATTTTTTATTTTTTTATTGTTCCTTAATTTTGCTCATCAAATTCAAATAAGCTTATAATTCAATTTCCCAATTGCATATAATAAACCTAATTTTTCGAGGGAACACCCACATATAGATATGAATTGTAAAACAGAAACTACATCTAAAACAGAAGATAAGTGCATTAGCTTACTGGCATGAAATTCTTCGAGAAAGGACATGACTGGAACTGGAGGCAACGCCGCCTCTGTGAAAACCTAACCCTAATATTCAATTGCTGATTGCCAATTAAAATTTCGTCCCTCTTTGAAAACCCTAATAATTTGTGAGTTGACGACCCGTGTGAAGAGAAGGGCGGGCTCTATGTGTCAACATTCCAGAGAGACTGCAGTTATATTTTTGGTAATTAGCTCTACTGCTACTTACTAATGAGGAAACAAGTAGGCTTGTAAAATCACTAAAATGGATCCAGAGGTCACTTCCGAGGTAGCAGCATTCTTTTTAGGGGTATCCTTCAATTCTAGTCTTGAGGTGAGGAGAGTATCACAAAGGTCTCATATATTTGATAGGACAACCACAATATAACTTACAAACTTCGAAAGTTCTCAGATTACATCCTTTTGTTTTATTGTCATTGTCTGATTCACGGTATATGTGAGAGGAGAAAGAATAACTTAAATACAACAGATAAGTAATTACTAAATTACTGTCCACTATGAAATCTCAATTGCAGTTTTAACAAACCTATCATGGCAAAACTCAACTTCAGCTTGCTCTTGATGTATATAGAACCTGTGGGGACGAGCCCAGATTGCAGATGTACTGCAAGCATCTAAAATCTTTCTTATATCCTTTGAAACCCATATGTGCTCTAGTAAATAGTTGCCCAAAACTTGTATTCCAAACTATTACGACGTCATTTTCATCTGTATTTGTCGATGGACATGTACCAGGTATTCAACATAGGAGGGGCCATGAGGACTCTGGTCTTCAACCATATGAGATAAGAAGAATGCTCCTGTAGGGGAAAAGATGCATGAGTAAACCATGTGATAATATCTCAAAATAAAACACATTACATTAGATGATAATAACTATTCCTTTTACATTCCCATGATAATATCTCTTCCTCTTTTTTTCCCTTCCTTTTCTGGAAGAAACTTTTACTGTTTTACATGTTACTAGAAATTAGAAATACTCCTCATTTTTAAAAGACAAATTATTATCAAAGATGCTTTTTCATCACGTAATATAGCTTTTTCAAAGATACTTGAAGTGCATCTATTGTATACTAGAATTTCATAGAGCTAAAAACAAAACAAAAAACAAAAAAATTCATATAGCTCATTCTAAGCTTGTGGATCTACATACACAATCAACAAGTAAAATTCATTTGCAATTATCAGGATTTTTCCTATGGAAGGTTTATGAGACATTAACACACACAAAAATATCTCGTGACTGAGCAGAGCTCATATGACTGTAAAAGTATAAGTAGCATGATCTTCGGTTTATGTTTCACACAGAGTATTGGTCCATATAATCAATGTTTTAGACATTCATCTTAAGGCACTCACCTGAAGGATCTCCTTTCTTGCACAATTTTATTCTGCAAGATGTGAAAACAATTAGAAATAATCAAACGATGCATGATGTTCATTTCTTCAATGAGATCAATGAATAGATATTAAACTTACCGGAGGTAGGAACATCTCTGGCGGCGTATTTCATTTACCACATCATTCAGCTTCTTTGATAATAAGTTATCGTACTGCTTCAGTACAAACTGAGGGAGGGAACAAACTTTCCAGTTATATAAGTTGAACAAAATGGAGATATTTAAAATAACATTTGGAACCAATGCCCAAACATTATAGGATCTAAAAATATTAAAGCCTCGCCAATCACACAACAAATACCTGGAATTAATCTTTTATACTAGTAAACATTTAAAAAAGGAAGACTTGTCCTATACTATATAATGAGGGCACGTTGTGATTTACGATCATTTCTAATTACGAAAAATAATGTAAGGTCAGATGCCAAGTATAAAGTTGATATGAATGTTACCTGAGTAGGAAGTCCATCAGCAGCAGTAATCCCAAACAGCTGTTGCAAAATTCCAGAGTTGACCAAGTTGCCAATATATATTAAACAATCTTGACCATTCTCAAGAAGATATATTCCATCATCACTAACGTGTTCGCTAGCAAGTGGAATCACTGGAGGAATAAGAGATGCATCACCCTCCTGAAAACAACAAAGAAGCAATTTGTGTTATAATACATGTTTTCAACTGGAGGTTGATCCGTCAAGTATTCACTATTTGTTATGAAAAAGACACTATTGTAACATTCGAAAGAAATATAAACAAAGACAAAAGATATGCTTCTTTCTCTCTCCATCCAAACTGACAGAAAATAGCAACTACATAACCATTTCCCACTATCACCCTGTCTCCTCAGATGAGGCTATAGCTATCAAACTCATATTGTCCTCCCTAAACAACCCTAGTCAAGTGACACAAATAAACTCAGCCCATGGCTGTTATAACTTTCTTATACGGCTATGCCCAAACCATGACACAAATCATCTAGAAGAAAACTAGTTACTGGTGGAGGATGACCACTGAGATGACTCAAATCTCAGCATTCAAAAGACATCTTGATAAAACAAGACGATTACATGTAACAAAACCAGGGAAAAAATACAGAATGACACACCTTATCAGCAAGATTATGAATAGCCACCATTCTAGGATACACAAGCGGAACTGCCAAAGGTACAGAAAGGGAGGAAACGTGGGTGATCCAGAAAGATCGCTCATCAATTTTTCCATCAATTCGTAGTCCTGAACTTTTGATTAATGCTGACAACGAAGGGAGAAAAAGAGACTTTAATCAAACATAGTAAGAAGGCTATAAAGAAGCCAATAATTATTAGTTAAAGTACAAAATATCACTAAAAACCAAGAAACCATGAGGATAGTAGCAATTTGTTTGATTTCTAGCCGGTCAAAAAAGTCATTTACCAATCATTTAATATTGAATTTCAGAAAGGTTGACATTTATGATGTATGCAACAACTCATGCGGATTTAGAAAAAGAATTCATTTTTCTTTATGGTTTACGGTATGATGGCAGATAGACAGGTATCTATGAAATACAATAACCTGATAATCATCATGTTGAACACCCTTTAATATCACAAGACAATTAATGATGATAAAATAAAGTCTTGTACCCAAATAAACAATATATATGTGTGTGTGTGTATAGAGTTGCTCTACCCAATCAACAGATCATACTACCCTATGGGCTTCAATGATAGTAAGCAGGTCATATCTCTATATTTAACAAGAATATCTAGTAATGAAGAGATGAACTCATAAGTATATAATAACGAACTGGTCAGTAAAAAGTATATACTAAAATAAAATAATATACCAAGGCTGTATAGAGGCAGGAGCTTCAGTGCTTCTGGAAGAATAAGCTGTCCTGAAGATGATACAGTAGCACAATATTTGCGATACGAAAGGAGGCTACTGATGCAAAGACTTGTCATTTGGTCCCGCACATGCACGAGAGAGCTTGAAGTGATTTCATTTGCCGCTACACATATAAAAAGAACGTTTAATCTAACTGGATATTAATTTCAAACAGCAGACTCTAGAATGATAATTCCACAGTATGCAGAAAGTGAATGAAACGAAGAACACAGGATGTACAACAGAATTTTGAACCATCAGAGATGTGAATGATGAAATTTTGGAAGATGTGCAAAACAGATGCAACAGGCGTACAAAGCATCAACTGAAAACACCAAATTTGTATACCTTGCTTCATGTAACAGGAAAACTGAGTGTCCAGATCAGCAGCACGGAATAGATTACTTAGCAAACTAGTGCATGGCAGAGACAAAGTGGTAACTCGTATTCTCCTTTGACCATACAGAGTCGTGTACAGAAGCGCACACTGGATATGAAAAACATAAATATGATTAAACCATGAAATAAATCTGACGAGCCAATACCATGAAGGATCTGAAGTTCCAAACTAGCACATAAGAAACCTTGAGCATCATTTAAATCAAACTACCTGGAAAGAACATTCTGAGCCATCCTGTAATTTATCATCATGCTTTAACGTGACCATAATAGTTTTGTCGCAGTCAATCTGCATCAAAGTATGAATTAGATATGCGCCAACAGTATTTGAGCAGTGCTACTATCCAAGGCCAACTGAGAAAAAGAGAGGATAATGGAAAACCTAAATACAGAATGATGGTTCAGTGAGCTGTAATTAAGCAGCAAGATCAGATTTTGTTTCTAGTTGTAAGACCTTCAATTCATTGATAAGAAACAGGACAACCATTCAATGAGCTATATTTTTCAAGCAGCAAATATTAAATCTGTTCTCAGTTTGCAAGATCTATATACTGATGTTGCTCTGCGTCAACGTAATCCATCGTTGAGCAGCTGTCCACTTCCATGCAAGATAAATTAAAGTCATACTAAATTAATAGTTTTCTTTAAAGAATTTTGTAGAAATGGTACAAACCCCAGGTAGGTCAACATCTGTTGGAATGCGTTTGCAAAAGTTGCCATGGTACTCTTGAACTTGAATGCCCTACAAGTGATGAAAATAATATCATCTTAAAGCGAACTTTAAGGCCGAAAAACAATTATGTCATAGTGGAGAAAGAGGCTGCACAACAAAATTACCTGGCTGCATCTTACACGCATCACCGCCTCAAAACCTTGCGGCCTTGTGACATTCCATCTAAGGTCATTATAGAGCTTTGCAGGATCAGAGAGAGCTGAGAAGGGATAATAATAGTACACCTGAAAGATTCAGGAAAACATGAACAGTTAAAAACTGAACTGAGCATGAGTGCAGACGAACTATGATTACAATTTGTAGATGATTTCCAGATCTAAATTTAACAGATCACTGATCAGAATTGCCAGATATAAGAGAAGCAACTCAATAATACCTGCCCTCCGGTTGTCCTGGGGATGACTGAGATAGAAGCAATATCTATGTACGACTGGGTGGTGATAAATACATCGACACACACCTGACATAATTTAAGAATAATATTAGTTGGACAATTATTAAGAAATTTTACCTGATAGCAGAGATTACTCAAAATTTTACCTGATATTCAGCAAATTCAATTGCCATAGTCTTTAAAGTTTTATCAGCAGGTTGGAGTAATTTATTGGGCTCCTGATAAGCACAAAAGTGATTTCAGCATTAAAACACCGACATGCAAATTATCATTCAAAATATTTTTGAAGGAAGGCAAGTTTGAGTGGCATGCAGACAACAACGTAATTAAGAATCTTATGAGCATCAGATCTCCCTTTGACATATCAGACACTATGCAACTTTAAATGATAGAACAGAACATAATCAGCATATATACTCAAGTGTCGATTTCTTTTGCGAAAGTTATCACAAGTCTAGCCACATGCCCACTTGATTTGACAATCATGTTTGAGAATCAATAAATTAGAATAAAACTGCCTGAAAAGGCGTAATTATAACTAATATTAACTGTATACAATTGATCCAAAAGCAAGATTATAAAGATGGTACAATTGAGTAGAAGTGTGCTGTAATAGGAGTATACAGCTATCAAAATTGTCAAACCATTGAGGGAAAGGCCAGAAAGCAGATAACCATGTGATGTACTTTTAGAGTTTTAGATACATAGAGATGCGATAAAAGCAGCTATACTGTAAGGAATATGTACCTTCTCAGCTGAAGATATATTAGGATTATTAGCTCTTCCTTCAGCCTCTCTTGCAGAAAGAGCTCCAATTCCAGTTGATGGTAACACTGTAGATAGCAATGATCATTAGTAAGTTCTGCAATGCGAAGAGACCAGAAAGTGGGAAAATTCCTATTCTGAGGACCTTTTTGATATGGAATAATAATGTGTTCAGCTCCAAATTAAAAAATAAAAATAAAAAATTACACATCACGAACAAAGATAGTAGAAGACTAACTCGCATCATATTTTTGTCTAACTAGTTCATCAATAAAGATATACCCCTAAGCTCATCTAGTTCAATGCCCACAAATGTTTCTCTCTCATTAACAATACAAACCTATGGAACATTCGCCTACTTCCCATCAATCAGGTTCTTTTCACAGTCCACAACCACCTTGCAAATAACTGATATGACCATCTTTAAATAGCTTTCCCCACAGCTAACAGACACATGATTAATGTTAGCTCTCCTATCTACACATGATACTCCACTTAGAAAACCAAAAACAAATGGTGTCCTTAATAGCATATAACAAGTATTTAACTTGCAAGAAGCAATCTAGGATAACACCCTGACCTTAGGTGTGCAGAGCTCAAAATAGCTTGCATACAAATTACTTTCTCTAGAGACCACAAATGATTTCAGTCTGTGAAAGGTTGGAAAGGGATCTTAATGAGTTAATTTTTACCTTGTAGGTACAACTTGATAGTCATGGTGAGATATCATAACTTCTAACCGTAGAGGAATGATATCTTACTCGTGAAATTGTAAATTGACTAGATTTATACGTTTTCTACGACTAATAAGTTTCATTATTTTCCCGTAGGAAGGGCTGGTATTTCACTAACATCAAAAATAACCTTATTGAACTACTGACAGAAGTTTCAAGCAACTAAACAATTTCCAAAACTATTATTATGTTTACGGTCTATCTCAGATCCTTCAAGAAACCTGAATACTTACTATCTTGAAAGAAAAAGAAAAAAAATGATTAGTACGACTATTACTGACCCCAAGTAAAGCTATCCAAGCAGGTTATACTAAGCTCATAACTGAAGAGCTTTTGATCGAGGACCAATGGGACAACAAAGAACCGTAGAAGCCAATGGCCAAAGATATTCATTATAAAATTTGGTACTCTTTAATAAAGCAAGTAACTGCAACCCCAGAAATGTTTTTTTCTTCATTCTTTGCTTGCAATACATGATTATGAAGAGATGTTATATAGAGGATGTAGGGTAGCTTGCCTGACTGAAAAACCAAAAGTTTCCCTCCAGTGCTCTTTATTGCCAAGAAAGCAGCCTACATGATGAATAAAGAAGTATGAATAATCTATGGTAAACAAAAAACACACTACAATATCAGAGATACAACCAGCAAATAGAGCAGTGCATTCAACCAGCATTACGACATACCTTAATTGCTGCACCAAAAGCAGACTCAGCTGTCCTACTATTTTGAAACATATTTGGAATATCTTCCAGCAATCGTTCCATATGCTGACGGCACTGAACATCCAGAAAGAAACAAAATTTAGTTTACTACAAGGCATGTCAAGCTTTCAATGTTATATAATTTAACAAAGTGACTCATGCTTTATTAAATCACTGATTCATGGCCAAGTAAGTAGTAAGTAAATAACTTTCTTGACTGATTTCTATAGATGCTGACTGTTTGATCAATATCTTATAGACTCAAACACATCTTCTCAATACAAGTGAAAAAAAAAACAGCTAACCTCGGAAAGAGGAACAACTACATCCGTCTCTAGAGGAGTGTAAACATCTTGCACATCAGGAACGATAAGCATCAAAGCCTGCGACCAAAAGATTCAGGTTAGAGAGGAAAATGATTCTATAAGTGATTTGTGCAATGCCTAACTTTCATAAGCCATTCCACCAATCCTCAGCCCACTGGAACTGCAATCTCAAAATCAAACCTAAAACATATCATGAACTTTGTAACTTTGAAGTCCAGCATTTTATGTAACCCCCCGAGCAAGGTGTAGGGACTAGAGAGTAAGATTAGAGCAAAATTGGTGTAAAATGTGTGTGTAGGAGGTGAGACAATGAGTTCCCATTACGGACGTCATGTGTTCTAGCCCCATCATGAGTGGGAGGGGTAAGGGTTAAAAAAAGAAGTCTAACGCAACACATATTTTTGCTCTACCCACATGTGCCACAAGATCATGAGATTGAGCATTACTACTAACCGTCCCTTCTTCTATGTAACCAATCTCGGTTTGAATTTACCCCCACAAAATACCTTATATCCTAAGAAAAATTTACACAATCTTCAAATTTTGTGTAGCTGTCTGTGTGCGTGCATGCATGTGATGGAAAAATAATTACATATCTACAAGACCAAGAGTTAAACCATGAATGCCAAATCCTAAAAACCTGACTTAGTTCAAGTGAAAAGAATTTCAAAGAGAATCCTCATCTAATGAAGTCATGAGATTGCAGAAGAGTGCGCCTCCCCTCACTATACTGATATGTGACTTAAAATAGAAAGATGGACATCTAATATTAACCTGCTGCAGTGCACGCTTCAAATTGTAAAAATGGATTGTTGAGTCGAATGTTGCAATTCCCACCATTGTCCGAGGACCCTCCTGCAACAATAAATATATGAATACATGACTCAACTATAATTTTAATTGCAGCTGGTATTTATAATAAGTCTGACTTCATTTTTCAGGAAACGAAACCAAGAAAAAATCTTTATTAATTAAGCAAAAGATCCTTACGGCAGTTACAAGGTAGAACATTTGAAATACATAAAAATGCTCCTCTTTTTATGGCTCTAAAGCAACAAAATGTATTAAAATAAGGTTGAAAGAGTAAAAATCTCAGGGAAAAAAACCCTACAGGTATCATTAATACAAACCCACACTTATGGTGTTCAGTTAGAGCATATAGGCTTTGAGAGTGAGCCCAAAAAAAATCACTTACTTTGAACCAACATTATTACTGTATGGTTTATTAATTAAGCATATTCATGAACCCAGGACATAAAACATCCCTGGAACAACTATAGACCCATAACAGACATTAAACACCCTTAAGTAGGCCCATAGACCAACCAGACACAAGACATTTATGAACCTACAATATGACTGTAACAAACATAGAACACCCTTAAGTAGGATGTCAAGTAGACACATAAACAATAATAGTTAATATTGCAGATAAACAGAAGAACTCACAGGAAGATCAGCAATAACTTGATTGATTGCACTGCAAGCTGCAGCAGTTGCACCAGTTTGTATGGCATTCATGGAAACATCAATAAGGAAGAAGTACACGGCAGGCATAGGATCACGCACCTAACATAATTAAAGCAGATGATCAAAAGAAAAATATGAGTTAATAAAAAAGATACGTATATAATTAAACAACGAAAATAAGATATTGTAAATTCATAATCAGACTTCTGCTAGAATTGTAGATAGTAATTAACTAACCATGTATTCTTTTGAAGCAACAAATTCAACTGTACCCCTACATAGCTCAGGCCTATCATCAGCATCTCTACGTCTTCCATCTGGACCGAGATTGCAGTGGTAGTCACGAGGAGTTTCATCGGTAAAACCTGCGCAAGAAATGGTGTACATCATAAGCTCACTGTTTGAGAAATTGCAAGTCATATACTATCAAGAATGTATACCTGTCAGCACATGACCTTTTAAAATCTTTCAAAAAAGATTAATGTTTACAAATAAATATAAGAGGTTCAATGACTTTCTAGGCCAAGTAATATAATGCACATACAAAAAAGGAAAAAATGGAACCACACCACAAACAGAAAGAGCACATAAACATACAAGCACAGATAGACGTCTTACTCACCACACAAGTTGCAGATGAATTGCCTGCCCTGGTCTATGAACTTCATGAAAGGATTTATGTAGCCTTTGCAACGAGAACATCGAACAGGACC
Organism: Geum urbanum; assembly: GCA_946800695.1. Lineage (NCBI taxonomy): Eukaryota > Viridiplantae > Streptophyta > Magnoliopsida > Rosales > Rosaceae > Geum > Geum urbanum. The sequence continues at coordinate 6,756,239 of OX327003.1, forward strand.
ACTCTCACCAAAATCCACAACCTATAACAAAAAGGTTCAATACAAAAAATACAGCAAGATGCAGCTTTGGAGTTTCATCTCATATGTTAATTAAGAGGAGTTTCAATTTGTGATAAGATTGAACATATGATCTTCTATGGAAAAAGAAAGCATATGGCCAATTTCATGCAAAGTAATATGGTCTAATATATAAGAGGTTTCAGTCTGTTGTAGATTCTCAATGTTAGAGTGTGGTGCATACCTAACCTAAATAACACGTTTTTAACAAGTTCCTAATTAACTTCTTCCAATAAATAATGCAAATGTCTAGGATGGACAGTAATGTTAAATGGAGGAAAGGAGGAAATCAGGACACACTTGTACTGGTTCTTCTGATGGATGAGGAATGGCAAAAGGTTCAACCAACAAAGCTAAGGGCATCCCTGACGTTGTCAAAAGATCAGCTGTGCATGGTATCTGTTAGAAGAACACCATAATAACATCATAATAGCATAAATATTAAAATATATAATCATAATAAGCTGTTCCGTTCAGATAGATCCAGAATGTAATATACAAATAGATCAACCTATCCATAGAATTTAAGCCCCAACCTGATTGATGGTGCACCTCATGTAACGTGGACTGCAATTCCCATTGTCTCTGACGATATAGTCACTAGTAGCAGGCTTCAAGAGCACAAAGAATCAGAAGAAAGATCATGACAGGCAACTATCAAGCCTTTGAGCTCTCTATAATTTTCATTCAAAAAATGAACTTATGCGAATAGAAGTGTAGTTGCAGTAGCAATTCAGTAGAAAGTAGGCAGGAGCAGATTTAAAAGTAATGAAGCAACATTGAATACAGCTAAAAACATATATTCAAAGTTTTATAGATGTATGCATACCGGAGGTGGATTGGCTTGATTATCCTGACGAGTTTCATGCAGAAGTACTGAAGAACTTGGTCCAGGCCGAGGAATTTGATTTGGATCAATCTTTGATGACCCAACCATTGGAGTTCCACTTTGACCAACAGCAGATGAGATAGTTGTCATAGACTGATTTGGTAGGGGTGCTGGTGGCATTCCATACCTTGGAGCAGAGCCAGGAAATGGTGGGGGTGGAGCTGAGCCAGGATATTGTGGAGGTGGAGCTGAGCCAGAAAATTGTGGAGGTGGAGGCACCTAATGTAAATGAATTTACAGGTTCATCATAAAATGACTATTGTTCCCCCTTGGAAAAGCATTAATCAAAACAATAATATTTACAACTGATACTGTTTTCTGTTGTAATCTAGTACAGTTCATTATACATATGCAGTGGACACACTACACTGTATCCTGTAAAGTAGCTTCCATTTTCTGTTTATGAAAGTATTTTTATAAAAAGAAAAAACTAAATGATTGATTTGACACTGTAGATTTGAATCAGAAAGAAAAGTAAGCAAAAGACAAAGACCCCATATAGCTATAATTTATATATGTATATACACTTTTTTTCCCTGGAGGACTGCGCTGATAAGCTTGTACATAGTAGCGATAACTACATGTTCTACTAACCTAATACTAGGAACAGATAGTAGCTGTTTATTGCACATAGAAGAACAGAAAATTAGCTACTTTGTGCATTTCTGGAAGGAAAACAGATTTGCTTCAACTGGTTTTCTCAGGCGATCCATTTACAGATACCATTATTTGAATAAGCAAGTTTTCCATATCTGGTCCTACTTATATGTATTAACGAAACTGAAGTGATGCATATGCCTTAGCTTTATACAGTATTTACCCACTTCATTTTAATTTTATCAGTAACATTTACAACATAATAATGTGGTTCTAGCATATCAAAAAAAAAAAATTATAAACAACAGCAAGTTAAAAAGAAATGCTAGTGAAAATGGTATCACTAACCTGTCCTGGTTGCATTGACCATGACGGTGTGCTATAAGGAGAGCCAGGAGGAGGCCGTACGGTGTGAGGACCTGACGAAAATGGCGGTGCTTGATGAGTAGTAGGTCCTGACATAAATGGAGGTGCTTGTTGAGCAGGTCCCGATGGAGGATGAACTCCTGTACCACTGAGCACTGAATGCATCGTTGGCGCACGAGGAGGAGCCACTGATGTTGGTGGAGCTCCATAAGGTTGTTGAGGTGCAGTTCCAGTTGGAGGAAAACGAGGTCCAGCTGGCATAGCACCAGAACCAAAGAAGGGTGGCCCATTACTCATCATTCTACTCGGCGCACTCATAGGGGGCACAACCTGACCACCAGAAAATGGCCCAGGACCCGGGCGAGGACCCGAAGAAGACGGAGGTGGTGCTGAAACCGGACCACTCGGTAAACCCGTAGTCTGGAAAGGACTGGAATGTTGGCCAGAAGTCGGAACCGCCCCACCCATAGACGAAGGATACGACCCAGGAGGGAGCAGCCTAGACCCAAAAGGCAAAGACTGTCCAACCGGTGGCCCCATGGGTCTTACTGGGGTGGTGCCAGGGGGTAATGTTCCTTGTGGAGGTCCCGGTTGTGGCCCCGCAGGTCTCATCGAGGGAGGGCCAGGCCGAGGAAACTGCGGAGCGGCAACAGATGACCCGGGCGGTGGAGGCTGGCCATAAGGGGATGATGGCCTGGGAACTGAATTGGACAATCCCGGAGGAGGCGGCTGCCGATTAAGATTCATATTGTGCATGTTTTCGGTTAACGAATCGGGATTTCTCTGAGCAGCATTGTTAAAATTAGGGGGTGGTGGAGTGTTACTGTTGGGCCTAGGTGCCCCTGGAGGTGGAGGCACAAAAGCTGCCATTACAAATCACTAAATCCAACGATCCAGATCCTATTCCCTACACCTAATCTTCACCAAAATTCAGAACTTGATTATTGATTTAACGATCCAGACAACATAAATCACACAAATTTAGACTCGAAATCTACGTAGATCACAGCTCTCGATTCAACTCGGAGAGCAATTGAGATCAAAACCCCAACAGTGAATTGTCCTCAACAGCGATCTTTGAACAAAACATTAATGAAATTCCAAGATCTTAGATTTCGATAGGTGAATCATTTAGCTCATGGCTCCGATCTGTAGAGAGATGAGAACAAACCTGGTAGTGCGGGTGGTGGTTCTGTGCTTCGCTGAGAGCAAAGTCCGAGTCTTTGTCAATGGAGGTTTTGTTTTCTCAGAAGAACTGAAGAAGGAAAAAAGAAAAAAAAAAGAGTTCGTAACGGACCGAAGTAAATCCACAATATATAATATGAGACAAATATGACATCAAACTTTTTCCTAAATAATGTGCATTGAATCTCGTTTCGTTTTCTTTTATTACCGAAAAAAACTAGCCCAAAATTAATTGTTCTAAATTATATAAACCAGGCGGCGCGGTTCGACAAAAGGGTCCACGATTAAGGTGAAAAATGTTGTTAGAGATATACTGTGTTATCGATTTGTATTTGAATTCATTTGTGATATTTTAGAAAGTCATAAGTGATAACATTGTCATCAGTCTAAAATTGTGTATTGTAAATGATCTTTAAAACAACTGCATAATAGATAATGCGTAACGTATTTCGAAATTACTATGTTTACATTGATCAATTAGAAGTATTTAATAAATAAAGTAATTAAAAAGTGTAGTTAATACATACCACAATTATAAGTTTGTACTCTGTAGTGGTCCTGACATTGTATTATTTTGCAATAAAATGTAAATCAACGTAAAGAAAATATGTAATTAATATAAGTCACACTATTTGTTAGCACTATTATTTCAGCAAGTAATAATACATGTATTAGATAGCCGTGTCTTGGCGTGGTTTTCAACTAAGTATTATAATTTCTTCGGATATTAGCTATTTAGAAATGAAAATAAATTTACTTTGTTATGCCAAAAAATTTGGGTACCTAGTGCTATATTCTATAGAATAAAGAATATAAAAGTTGAGCATTTGTCAAAATATGTTATTAAATCAACATGTAAAAGTTGATTGCTCTTATAAATGAAACGTAAAAAATCAAACATAACCGAATTGAAATGAATCAAACAAAACACAAATGATTCATAAATATGAGCACTTTGAGTTACAAAAAATTAGTACAATGATTATATAACTAAATGAGTACAATCACATAAAACCTTTGAAGGAATCATAGATAACTATTAGCTTCCAGTAAGTGTTCTATGACTACATACGAAGAGGAAGACCCCAATGAAAAGTCGTACTTTCTTCACAGCCTGCTACATATAAATATAAGTTACAATTGATGATCACTTTATTAATAAAAAAGTGCGACTAATTAAGCATATATAACATATATAAGTTAAAGACTAAAAAGATATGAGCCTAATAAGAAGTTTTTTACCGAGCTTCAACTGAGTTTCCTTCTCTTCTATGTCAGCAAACTCTGTTCGAAGTGATTCCACTTCTGCAACATAGCTCAACCTGCCAATTACATTACCCCAACAGTTAGACACATGAAAACATAAAAATTCAGTTGAGCCTTTATCTTTATTATGATATCTTCCCAGGAGGATCCCTTTGCAAGGACTTCTTCCTTCAAAAAGTATAGACTGTAACATGCAAACAATGGATTATTGGTCTCATTGTACCAAGTCTCTACGCATTTCAGTCTCTTCCCCCCTCAAAATATGCAGTAGCTTCAATGGATCAAATCAAAGACCATCTTATGAATTAGCAAAAGACAGTAAGGAAAAAAGAGGAAGAAATTCTCCAGCTTATGAATGCCCCTATTTTCACTTTTGAAACTGCCAGGCATTCAATTTTAAACTGTTTGTAAATTTAATCATCAATATATTATCTGCCATCATTATGAAAACTATACAGCTTATGACTTAAAGACCATCCATGAGCTTTGAGTACATAAAACACATTATCTAATATTATGAATCCAATCTTAACAAACATTTCCTAAACAACAATGAAAAAAGATTGGCTGTGAGAATTTAAAGAGACTTCAACTTTGACAATCCTACACCCCAAGCATGCTCATAGAGCATAAGCATTATATAAAGCAAAGCAAACTAGCATAATCATTAAGGATCAGGAGAAATTACCTACCAGTTTCAGGAGCAAACTTTAGCCCAACTCTTTTCCAATCTAGATAAATCATCATCATTGTTACCTTTAGATTCAATATCTAACGGCATGGGGTTCACGATTAAGGTCTTCATGAACTGCTCAAGTCCTGCTATTGTCTACAATTTCAAGTAACCAGGATCATTAATAATTACAAATTACAATATACATAGAGTGATGAAGATAGTTATACAAATGGGTTCATGAATGCAAACATATAAATTTCAAAATTTAAGACAACATGGATTAAGTCTCATCGACTCCTTAATAGAGATCAGGAGGAGAATTACATTTATACGTATTTGTGTCCTAAAACTTCATAGTTGAAAATGATAAAATGTTCTGGCATTAAATACCTTTTTTGTTTTTGAATTTTTACCAGGTGGAACAGTTGTAGGGACTTCACCTGCACCTCCTGAAAAGATAATGCCTTCATCCTTGCTTATAGGCTCAGATACGCCATTGACGGTAGGAACTTCTATATTAGTATCATGATCAACATTGTTTTCTTTAATGGTCAATTCAGGTAGTGCCCCTTCTACATGTCTTTCCACAATAGCACAATTTTCATCCCTCAAATACTTCATTTTGCAAATACTTCAAGAAATAAAATCAAACATTAGTGGAACAAATGTGAGGCTTAATCACGTAAAGTGCACTAACTACTGCTGAAGTGCTGAATGAACATCACATAAACTTGTGGAAAACAAAGAAACCATGATACTCATATCTTCTCTATATCATTACTTCAGTAAACACTAGTAAAACATAATGATGGCAGCAACAATAAAACATCAGACACCCAAATTCATAAAACAACCAATTACATCTCCTCAAAGGGTAAAATAGTATGAACAATGGTAGCTACCATCCAGGTAATCAATTCATAATTCAAGAAGAAACGTACACACAAATTGAGACCAAACAACAACACCATGAAAGTTTTCATGATTCATAATGAAAGTAACTCAATAGACCTTCATCAAGAAAGAGTTCTCATCATTTCAGTCAAATGCGAAAAGCTTATACATAACTATTAAGTATATAGATACACATGCAAATTCACAATTGATAACGTGCTAACAGTGCTGTATAATCTGGTTGCTATCATACACATCTTTACATCAATAAAAGTTGACCATTTTGCAGTCTCAAACACTCAAACCCATTTAGACAATCCCATCAAATATTTCACAACAACTGATCAAACTCAATGAAGAATGAAATTAAACCCATGAACCCAAATAGTTCAAAGTTTCCATTGTGAATGTAGAATACTGATTTTCAAAATATTATCTGCCATCAATATATAATTAAATTTAACCTTCTAATAAAATGCATAGCTTATGATATATGATGTACATATCATATATCAAATGAACTGTTTAAAAGTGAATGCTAGGCATCATATATATTATCAGGTTCACCTTCTACAAATGCTTTCCTTGTCTGTGGTTTAGAGACTTCTTGAAGATTCATAATTTTACCACCTGAAACAAAGAATAGCAGCTTAGGTATTTAGAAGAATTTTACCCACAAATCTGAAGAACCCAATACGTAGACAAACCCAACATGCATGTGAAAATCCCTTCAATCCCATAAACCAAAAATACTAATTTTATTTAAGGTAGCTACACAATGAAAACCCAACACCAATCTAAAAGTCAAAGCACAAACATGTCATGCCAATAGCCAGCAATCCTAGAAACTTTGTAATGGGGAAAATGGGTTACACTTGTCTGGTCCAAAAGTTTGTCTTGCATACATTTCAGGAGAGTTACAACCCGCAAACATTCACCCAACACTCAATTATAACTCATATATATAAACAACTAATACTCACTAAGACTTTCTTCTGAGTCACAACACAGACCAAATCCTTTCCTCGAACACCGATAGAGGTTATCCCAGCAGATTTTACTGCCTTAAACACACTCTATTCAAATCATCACAAAACACGACTCAGCACATAATCAATCACCAGCTTACACAAATATTAAATTTCAACATAATATAACTTCATTAGTTCATTACATTTCTTGTTACAAACAAAATTACTCGGACCAAGACACTACAACATTTTTTAGTATTGCCGGCGATTCAAAATCGCCGGCAATACTTTTTCCATTATTGCCGGCGATTTTTCCCCCAAAAATCGCCGGCAATACTTTTTATTTTATTTTATTGCCGGCGATTTGGAGGAAAAATCGCCGGCAATAATTGGCCGGTAATAAAAAAAAAAGTATTGCCGGCGACTTCCATGCAAGTCGCCGGCAATAATAATAAAAAAAAGTATTGCCGGCGACTTGCATGGAAGTCGCCGGCAATACTTTTTTTTTTATTACCGGCCAATTATTGCCGGCGATTTGGAGGAAGAATCACCGGCAATAATAATAATAAAAAAAAGTATTGCCGGCGATTTTTGGGGGAAAAATCGCCGGCAATAATGGAAAAAGTATTGCCGGTGATTTTGAATCGCCGGCAATACTAAAAAATGTGGTAGTGAGATGAAACTCACGCAAACAAATTAAACATTCCTAGATTTTATCTCTTCACAGTCTCGAGTGATAGAGATTCACCGTCATCGTTTTCTCCCTTTACCTCAGATTTCAAAGTTAAATTTAAATGGGTTATAATCTCTAATGCCTAAATTAAACACCTGAGAAAAAAGACCTAGACTTTGCTCATTGCCCTAGGTTAAAATATGAGTAATCATAAGCATCTTAAAATCATAAGCATCATAAGCACTTTAAATCTTTGCTGGAGTAGATGGTTACTCAAACAGAAGACGCCTTAAAGGTTTTACATCAAAAATCATAGACTTATCAGCTGACCCAGGACCAGGAATAGTCTTGATCTAAGGTTTGTTCCATTTAACAATACCAGGCAACAGAAAAAATTCTAGACTGCCCAATATCAATCCGCTAAATCAAATCAACAATAATGGCAATACCAGGAAAAGTGTGATTGTTTTGGAAATAGACTAAATAGCAGAACTTGTGAAGAATTTGCAGACACCAGTTTAGTTTCTTGCAGAATGCATATTGAAAAATTAGATAGACTGAAAGGACCCAACCCCGATTTAGTTCCCTACACTGGAATCAAACCCCTTCTGAAAACACGAACCAACAAAAACCAAAATTTTTTTGGCAGAGTAACGCTACTAACGCGGAATTGCCATTAACCTGCACCCGGAAAATGCAATTCATCCTATGCCACAAAAGCCAAACCGTGGGCACCAATCCCATCCGGATTTCTTAATATCATAACAATAGCAATAAATAGTAAACATAACTGTATAATATAGAAAATCCGGGGAAAACGTATAAAACATGTATCCGTATCGTATCAGAACGACCTTTAGTGTATATATACAAAATATACAACAGTAGGCAAAACAAGTAACCTATTGGGACAGAAAGATAGCTCGAATGACTAGCCTCCGACTACGAAGTGAGACACTAGAATTTGAACTGCAAACTGGGCACGGAAACCGAAAAGCCAAGGGAAAAGACATGAAAACCGTTAGAGTGAGTGGACGAAAATAAATGTCCTTCGCCGAATAATATATGTTATAAAAATATATGCGAGTCAAAATGAATGAATATGATATAGTACACGAGGTGAACTCAAACTCCTCCAGCGTACAAAGCATGCATAGAAAATCCCATGAGGTCGCTCATGGACACATCCGTGCTAGTACAATCTGAATCATGGGATCCCAGACCCACACGTGATTCTAGGCAGAAAGGCCTCAGGTCAGAGGTCTACCCCCCGGTAAAGGCCTCGGGTCAGGGGTCACAGCCTCCCCCTTTAAACATCCTCGGGGATCAGCCGGGATGCAAGTGTATCGATACAACAACATATACTGTGACTGTACTCTGTGTAAACCAAATCATAAATAGTTCTATGAAAGTGTATGAAGCATAATGTAAGTGCATATACGTAATATATAATTGTATAGGCATAATCGTAGAACTCATACTCATATAAATCATAACCTCATATGCATGCTCATACTCGTAAAACGTGTAATAAAGACTCACGACTAATCAGTGAAAAGAAATTGTCCACTCACAAGTGAGCAAAACGCGCACTTGCACTAATCATGTGGCCCGGCGGAAGATCCCTCGCCCGAAGCACGATCTCGATCCCCTGAATAATCATAAAATATATCTGATCAAAATCACAATTCAAAACACTGTACCACACCTCGGAAACCAACCGTTCCCGGAAATATATTACGCGGTACAAAATAATCGATAAAATCCCCAAAACTTTCCGTATAAACTCTCGACTAAAAATCTGATACCCAAATCAACTTGAAAACCTCACGGTTGTGTTCGGAGCGCGAAAACGAGTCGGAAACACATAAAAATCTCAAAAATCTGGACCTCGTCGGAGCACCGCCGGCGGCGGCGGCGCGGTGGCGACGACGTCCAATCTCGGCCAAACTTTCCAGAAATGTACATCTCCCCAAGCCCAACAACTTCTCTCAAAGGACCATCTCCATTCAACCACCACAGTGGCCGGAATTTGCCTCGAAAGTCACGGAATCCATGGATTCCGGTGACTTTTCGGCGAGCTTCAAATCGGCGACCAACCAACAATTCCTTCTACGCAAAGCATCTAGAGGTTGAGGTGAAGCTTTCCCCCCAAAGACCCGACCTCAACCGTCGCCGGAACACCCAACCCGAATCCGGCAAAAATCCCAATTTTCTACAAGTTTGTTCTAACTCAAATCGGCATCAATTCAAGTGAAATCAAGTTTCAATCCATAGGAAATGAAGAGAGGAAGCTAACCATACCGGTCTCAAGGTTTAAGGTGGCCGGAACCACAAGCTCCAGTGGTGGCAGTTCGGCACAACGGCGGTGGACTCCGGTCAACGAAAGTCAACGGTCAACCCAAGGTCAAACGACAGTCAAACTTCCCGAATAGTGATTTTCGAAAATTTCTGACAATTTCTGATATTTATACTCGCGTCTCGGGACAATCGACGATCCGAAATGGATAACCATTACAATTCGGATAAACTCGATACAAACGGATAAACTCGACGAGATTCTAAAACTTCAAATAATCATATTATATTCCTCGGTCGTCGAAATAATCATCCGGAATCGCCCACGAACTCGAAATCACGTGTACAACAACTCTCGAGAAGAGACTCAACTCAAATTCTCGACCGATAATTAAGTCGTAATTAAAACCGGTAAACCACACAATTATCGAAAAACAGCGATTACGCGCTAACTAGTGAATTAAGTCGATTACTCTACTGATTATGTTCCGGGTCGTCACAAATCAGAAACTCATGACAGTAATTCAATATAGAAAATTTAATTTGCACTACAGAAACATAGATTAACATATTCAAGATTAACTCAATGTGAAACAACACAATAGTAATTATGCAATCTCCACTGATAACGCAAAATGTCATCAAACATTCCCAAACCAATTGACTTCATATTTTAGTCTTCTAAATTAAAATTCCCATTTCCAATACCATTTTACATCATTCAGTTAGTTACAGAGCAAAAATAATCAAACACAGTTAGACCCCAGAATCAAAGTCTCCAAATCAATGTACTTTAAAGTTACACCAAACTAAACTACTCTATAATATTAAGCCACCAAGTTCAGAACATCCTTGAAAACAAAACAGCTCCGAAGGTCTCACTTTTTCTAATACTCAGAAGCATTACAACACCCTAAAGTAAACAAAAACCCATTTCAAATTAAAATTTTGAGACACAATACGAAACAGAACAGCCCAAAAATCACAAATTTAGACGAAACTCATCTCAAAGATTCAAGCTTTCTCTACCCTCTTCTTATTTTCAAAAGCCAAATCAAACTGACACTATCGAGTGAGTAGAATTGATCCAAAAACAAAAAAAATATATTTAAAAAGTGCAACGTTTCAATAGATCCGAACACTAAGAGTGTGACAACCAAAAATGACAACGATGCCCTAGTACCAACTTGGAAGAGTCAGCCTTCCTGCGAGAAGATCGTAATATGACAGTCGTATCTTCCACCGCTTCCACGACTCAAATCCATGGTACAAATGATCAAGACATGCTGTTTTAGATAGGTGAATAACTGATTATGTGTAGCCAGCTGAAAACAATTGCTACTGGCAGGGAAAAGATGACATACATACCGAACGATGAATACTTTCATAGCATGATAGAATGCAGGACCAAGATTCCACTCTCTTATAAAGCAATTCAACGAAAAAGGATGTTCAACAACTCCATATGCATATACTTCTTTTAAAAGAGGCGTGCTAGAATCAGTTTTGCTCTGACTCTTCATAAATTCAATTGTACGTTTTTCACCACCTTCAAAGAAGCCAAGAAACTTATTCAAAAAAAGGATGCAAACTATCGGACTTTTAGTTATCAATCTTGTTCAAGGAACCTGTCTAACTTGTCATAGTATGAAAAAGACGAATGTTGAGTGAACCACCTTCTTGAGTACCACGTAAAAACCCAATTTAAGTACATCAACTGCCATAAAGGTGGTTTCTAGGTGGCTCCCAAGATGGTCTTCACCTTAGACATTTGATAAGATTCCTAATTACTCCAAACAAACAGTGTTTTCATATATTGACTTAAAGAACATTAAATCAAACACTATGGTGAAACATAAAACTTGCAGAGAATTTAATATTTACATCTTTATACATGCCTAAGCAGACTATCAAGTATCTCTCAAAACAATACAATGCAAAAGCCTTATAGCAGTCCTGAAACGCTTCCCAGTTGAATGCAACATTTGAGTCCAACAATGACAAAATACAAACAAAAACATTATTATCACAATATATAACTGATCCACATAAGATAAACTAAAAAAATAAACAAAAGTGAATAATCTATTCCTTCGACTCCCTTAGACATATAAGGCTAAACACAGTCAAATATTAAGAAATGCTAAGGCAACTAGCACGAATTGGAACAAAGAAAGTAATAGATCATACCGATTTCAGTGCATAAACAAGGGTAGCATCAGAATAAGCCCAACAAAAAATTTCTGTTCCTGAAAAACAATCTAGAAACAAACAAAAATCTAATCATTATGTGAGTCACATATCAGAGTTCGAAATGGACATCAGAGGAAAGCGGCCAAGGAAGCCAAAAAGAAAGGAAAAAAGGTCACGACTTCTACAAATGAGACAGTCGAGGCTTTGAACAAAATTACGGCAAATCAACAAATCTTTATGAACAATCAAAAAGAAAGTGATGCTGTTGAGGTTGCCTTTATGGAAAAGCAACTCGCCTTTCAAGAAAGAGACTACAAATTTAGGGCTTTGGCGGAGGAAACTAGGATTATGTCAATGGATACTGATACTATGACTCTTAAATCAAAGAAGTATTTCACAAAGAGGAAAGCCGAAATCCTCGCTCAAGTAGATGAGGTTGAAGAAGAAGCTAGCGAGGAAGCCCTTTCAAATTGTTATCGCCATCTCTTTTCAAGCACTTAAATTATGTAATTTAAGCATTTAAATTATCGTTTATGTAATTTAAGTTTTCAAGCATTTAAATTATGTACAATGTAGTTTCCCTTTTTAAGAAATAAAAACACGCTTTCTTTATTTATATTAAGTTCACACACATGACAATAAGACATGATCGAATGAAACACACATAATTGAAACACACATAATTGAAAGACATAATTCAAACACACAACAATGCAAACACATAATTAATACAACATATTTATAGTTGTTCACCGGTCTCAAGAGTTGTTCACCGGTCTCAAGAAACCAGTTGTGCTTAATTAAGTCATTCTGAAGCTTTCCATGGATGTAAGCAGATTGGAGATCTACAAGACGGTCGTTAAGCCGTTGTTCATTCTGTCAATCTCTTCCAACCGGCTCAAAAGGAATCCGATTGCCTTGTTGCTCCAATGGGCCATCATAAACTGTGAAAGCGGTAGATGGATTTTGGAGATCTTCTTCTTCGTTCTCCTCAAACTCATCCTCCTCAAATTCTTCCTCAACGATCATGTTGTGCATTATTATGCAAGCCAACATGATACTTTTTAATGTCGATAGGCGGTGACACTGAGTTGCATGCCGAATAATCTCCCAACGAGCTTGTAAGATGCCAAATCACCTCTCCACATCCTTGCGGTATGCCTCCTGTTTCTTCGCAAAAAGATTTTGTGGTAGCTCCTGAGGATTGGAAATCATTTTGACAAACGAGGAGTACCTCAGATATATCCCTTCAGCAAGATAGTAAGTGTTGTGGTATGTCATACCGTTGACTTTATAAGTCGCAGTCAGACTTTTTTTAGCAAGCAGCGCATCGAAGACATCTGATTGGTAGAGCACGTTAATATCATTTTGAGCTCCTGGTACCCTGAAGAAACTGTGCCATATCCATGTGTCATATGAGGCCACTGCCTCTAAGATGATAGTGGGATGACCCTTTCTCCCTGAGTATGACCCAGATCAAGCGGTGTGGCAGTTCTTCCACTCCCAATGCATGCAATCAGTGCTTCCGATCATACCAAAAAATCCTCACTGTCTGGCCCTTCTTAGAAGTCGAGTGATGTCTGTCTGATCTGGAGCGCGGAGATAACAGTTACCATAAAGCTCTACAACTTGGGTGCACCACTTCTTCATGCATTCTAGAGTTGTTAATTCCCCCATCCTTATGATTTCTGCACACTGATTTGCAGCTGAGCCGTATGCCAACATTCGTAAAGCACCGGTCATCTTTTGTTGGGGAAGTAATCTGAGCATTGCAGTGGCGTCGGCTCGTTGATGCCAAAATTGTTCGTAGTTGCAGAGCTCCCTCATTATATGGTTGAATAAATTCCGGCTCATTCGGAACCTCCGACGAAAGTCGTGGTCGTTAAACACCGAGCGTTCGATGAAATAATCTTCCATCAGATTTTGTCCCCTGGACTCTCTCATCCTTGGTTGATTTGCATGGCAACATGATGGTTCATCATCAAATGCTACATTCACCGAGACCGCGTCGGTTATGAATACATTCATAATTTCTACATTTCACTGGCATTGTTGTCGCCTCCTACTGAAAAAATTGTTCAAACCCATAGGATTCATCTTGATGAAACCGGAATGTGAAGAAGTGTTTGAATAAATTTGTTTACGAGTAGAACTACAAGTGATTTGTAGTTGGTGTGAGTATTCAAGGAGCCGTAGATGATGCTTTTATAGCTATTTTGAATTACCATATGTTTCAAGATAACGACACGTGTCACAGCTTGATTGGTCGGAAATCTTACCGAAAAGCTTCATCAATAATTTAGTCGATAACGAAACTGTGCCAAACCTGACACAACATGACTCGTTTATTAAAAAAATGGGTTGTAAACGGGTCAACCCGAAACTAAACCGCGCCGTTTATAAATGTGTCAGGTTTGAGTTTGTATTTTCAACGCAATTAATTAAATGGGTCGAATTTGAGTTTGTACTTTCAACATGATAAAAAGACACGAAACCGACACGATACGACCCATTAACTGAGATCAATGAATCCCGTTACGCAGAAAAAGAAACCGGAACGGACCTTGAGATATCCCGTTTATGTCGTATGATCTCTTATCCAAAACTCGATTCTTTTTCCTATAACTGTTGAAGCCCACGTCACACTATGTAATTTTCTATTTATTTATTTATGACCTCTGTCTCTCTCTCTCTCTCACACTCACTGTCCACCTCTCCCTTTCAAACCCGTCCTCTCCCCAACTCCATCTTCTCTCACTCTCTCTCTGATGACAGCGTGACCCGACCCGACTCGAAGACCCGTCACATGGACATTCCTAACCGGACTCGGCCCCACCGCCCCGCCACCAAACCCTCTCTTTCTCCCACCGAACGCTTCCTCGGCGCGTACCTCCACGCGCCGCCCAATTACAACAACGCTAGCGGCGACGAGCTCACCGAGGTCGATATTTTGTGGAGCAGCAACAACTTCACCTCCTCCGTCGAATCCAACAACAACCGACCCACGCCTCCCTCTTTCGTCTCCTCCAGCCCTCGCCAGCCCGAGAACTTGGGAATCCTCGCCGCTCTTGCCGAGCGAGATGAATCCCCCTCCGCCTCCGCCGTCGCCTCGTCGCCGACTCGGCGGAGCCACTCCTCGCACATCTACCACCACCACAAGGCCGCCGCTGCCCCGAGCTCGCCGTCCTCCTCCTCAACCTCCTCGCCGTCGTACGCGCAGACGATTCCGAAGCCGCCGCCACCGCAGGATCATCATCATCACCACCGCTCGTTTGCTTCGTCGGCGCCGGTCAACGTCCCGGTCATGTCCGCCGCCATGAGGATGAAGCTCCACGAATTGGAGGCCTTGGACGACGATGTCGAAGATGACGACGGCGAGATGCTGCCTCCGCACGAGTACGTGGCAAGAAGCTCGTCTCAGTCGCCGATACTGGCGTGCTCGGTGCTCGAAGGCGTGGGGAGGACCTTGAAGGGAAGAGATCTCCGGCAGGTTCGCAATGCCGTTTGGCGTCGAACAGGTTTCATTGATTGAGTTTAAGATTGAGAATTGAGAATTGACCTGGACTCTTTTCCTCTTTTTTATTGGGAAAAGAGAATTTAGAGTCTCTTATTATTCAAGAGTAGTCAATATTTTCAGTGTTTGTTTTGATTTAGCCAGAAACTTAGTATATAATTTGGGGAAAACAATAGTCTCTATTTGAATTAGGGAATTATTTTGGGTTTGGCTTTATTTCGTGATTTCCCCATTAGTCTATTAATGTGTTTGTTAATCAGTTAATCAAATTTAGTGAATTGCATTAAGAGTAATTGTGGTTTACCAATTGAATAGCCTTGAATTAAGAGAAGTATCCAGGACTGTTCTATTCATATTCTGTTATGAGTGAACGCAGAAGTTACAGCATGTGGATGGTTTAGAGAAATACGTATGCTGTGCTTATATATAAGAAGAATGATGTCGATGTACTACAGTGTTTGATGTCTTTGTGGGATATTGTGCATTTGAATTTCCCATTTGCAGTAGTTATGTGATTTCTCTTAGGAAACAATTTTTTAGTGTAGCCATGTTTTTTCTGTGTGAGATTCTCTTTTTCCTATTATTGATGTCAAGTTCTTCTATTGAAATTCTTGCATCAATTTGAGTCTGTGGTATTGAAGATTGAACAGTGGCTGGTGCCATGTCTGCTTTGTTTAGTGTACATGGCTTGATACAGAAAACCAGAAGTATCTCTGATTCTTGATTTTTTTTTGCCATGAGAACCGAGCAGATATTACAAACGTATATATAGATTCCCAATTATATCGCATATGTTCTATTTCTTGATATAACACGTGATCTATGATTTTTGAGGAAAATTCACATTATTAATTTTGTTTTATTCTTGTTGGATTCAACTCTGGATCAGTGTGTTCGAGTTTTTGCTTTTGTTTTGAAAAGTTGTACTTCTGTGCTTTGGGATCAGTGTGTTCGAGTTTTTGCTTCAGTGTTGGAATGTAACAGAAGATTTGGGATACATGAAAGGATTGCAGTGGAAGATTTTTGGGGTCAAATGCGAGTGTTGTGGGTTGACTTTAGGGATGACTCCCTCTCTTCTATTATATTGCATTTAGTTGATGCTGATGAGTGAGACTTATTTTACGCCCACTGTCTTTTTGCAATATGAATATGCTTGTTGGTCTCTGAGATTTTGTCGACTTTTTCTCGCTGTGCTAGACTGTAGATTACTTCCACCTGCAAATAGTTATTTTCTTCTGATAGTCTTTGTTTAATCTAGGGAAAAAAGTTAATTATGGTTCAATCCATAGCCAAGCCTAGTGCAGTGAAAACTACAAAGCTTATTTGTGAAGACAACAAGCATATGATCTAGTAAGTTAGACCTTTTGGATTTCTCTTTGTCAGCTAATAAGACTTTTGGGGCATGGTGAAATAGAGGAGGATCTTTAATTCCCAGATTAGTATTGGTCTAATTTTAGTGGTTGAATTGGTTTTGTGAAGATATCTGCTATATATCTTAGACATCCCAAGTTGTGAGGCAGTTATGATATTTGAAAATCCTGGAAGTTTCTCTCTGATAAGAAAATAATTGAGGAGATAAGCTGGTCCATTTCGTTGAGCTTGTTTAATTCATAAGATTTAGACATACAGTAGGATACAATTTATGGAGAACTTTGGTGCAAATAAGGATCTTTGGGCCTAGAATGGTGCGTTCCTTCTTTTGTCTTGATTATGCATACTCACTGCAGATTTTCGGAAGAAAAAAGCTGTCTATAGATGAATTGCGGCTCAGCTGCTAAACTTTCATGATTCAAGGAATTCTTGTCGAGGAAAAGTTGATGTCAGATGTCCATTATGCTGAATCTCATCTTGGTGGATCGTCCCTGTGACCCCTTAATTTTTTAATTTTTTTTTGTTACAAAAAGTTTTGGTGAGAGTTTAGTTACGCTACACCACTAGGGCCAGAGTCAGTACAAAGGCATACTATACAACCTCAACCTGAAGAATTTACGGGTGACACATTTGTCACACTAACCCTTAGTTATGGATTTCCGTAGGAGAATTTGCAAATCGCCCCCCTAACATGAGACTGTTGACAGCGAGGATCGAACACGGGTGGGGACACTAGTAGTTGTCCGTCCTTACCAACTGAGCCAACCACACGGGTGACCCTTTAAATTTGGTCGGTGCTTGATTAGAGTGAGTCTACATTCTCAAGGATTACTTTCTTCTTATTATTATTATTATTATTATTATTATTATTATTTTTGGATTACTTTCTTATGGTGTCATTGTTTTGGAGGAATATTTGAGCGTACTGTATCCGATGAGGTATTAGAATCAGCTGCATTGGTGTTCAAATTGGTTGTGCTCATGACATCTATGCCCATCAGCTGGGATTTATCACAGAATTGATACACGTGTTGCAAGTACCGACTGCTGAACTGGGTCTCTCTTTTAATAGTGTAGTTTATGAAGTCTGAAGGTCATATGGTCGAGTCTAATGCTTTTAGTGTCGCTTAAGTTGTTTCTTTCATCTCTTTCGTTGGCATGATTGTTGATGAAGACTAGGTTGGGGTGCAGTATCGGTTCGATTCCTGCGCTTACAGGGATGGTGTTACCACTTACCAGTCTGGGTTGATCGGTGGTGTTACCAGTCCTCAAGTCTTATAAATTCAATACTTGCTCAGTTTTAGCCTAAAGAGCATTTTCAGCTAGATTGATCCTTCCTCTGCCCCATGCACGAGCTCAGCATGTAGTCTTGGCAACTCGACCCAACTCACCAACGTACAACTGAGAGCATAAGCAGATTAATTAGCTGCACGCACGCGGTGCCAAAGCTTATCACTTGTTCGCGTTTTTTCTGGGATTAATTAGATTCAGTAGCTCGATCCAGCAACTTCTTTAAACGTAATATGAACCTGGGTCATCCTAAGCTTCAAACTGAGATGAGGTCATAGCCTTTCCTTCCTTGTCAATAGGCCCAAATCCACTTTTGAATGTCCAACAAAAAACCGATAAGCAAAATCAAAATGGTCGAACCCACCAAGCAAGCTTAATAGCTTATTTGTCCATCCTCATGCTGGTAAGGTAAACCAGAAGCAACAAAAAGCAAACGATTCAAATTTGAAATTCACCGACTTTCCATTTCAAATCAACACAAGTACACAACGGCACAAAAGGAACCAGCAGCTTCTCTCTCTCTCTCTCTCTCTCTCTCTCTCTCTCTCTCTCTCTCTCTCTCTCTCTCTCTCTCTTATTTGCCCACAACGACACAAAGGGAGTTTTGAATTTTGAATCGAAAGGCTTGGCTACTACAAAGGAGAGGAGAGGAGATGAGAGGAGATGAGAGGCAAAGCGGGACGAGCGTTATGTGTGGGATTAATCCGAAGATCGATCATGGTTTCAAAGCTCTTAACGTTTGCAAACGGTATCTCTCTCTCTCGATCTCGAATTTCATTCCCAAACTCTCTCGATGTGGGCTTCTCTCTTCTTTAGCAACGGTATCTCTCTCGATTCTCCTTCCCAAAATTCTGATGATTTAGGGTTTTCGAATTTGATATTTTTGGGGCTACTGAAAATTCAATTTTCTGCATTATCCTCGAGTTGCCTTTTGGTCATCTGTGAATGCTTTTTGATTAGTTATATATGTTCAGTTGGGTTTTGGTCCCTTTGATGATAATTCTGGTTCCCTTTGATGCCGTTGATGATGATTGTTGGTTTACTTGATAGAATTGAGTTGGCTTTTATGGTTTTCTGGTTTCAATTTGAGAAACCTTTTATGAAAATCTGAAAATCTGGATCGTTTCAATTTGTGCTTGAGATGAATATCGGTTGACTTTGATGCCTTTCTGACACTGGTTTCATTTGAAACCTTTGATGAATATGGATGGTTTTGATAGAATTCAATCTTCTGCATATCGTCGAGTTGTCATTTGATTTGTGAATGCTTTTTGATCAGTTGAGTTTCCTTTGGTCCCTTTTGATGATTCTGGTTCCCTTTGATTTCATTGATGATTGTTAGTTTACTTGATAGAATTGAGTTGCCCCCTTGGATAAATCGGTTGGCTTTTATGATTCTTTGGTTTCATTTGAAACCTTTTAATGAATCTGAAATTTTGGATCGTTCCAGTAATTTTGATACAATGGAGTTGCCTTAATTTGATGAATATCGGTTGACTTGGATGCCATACTGATACTGGTTTCATTTTGAAACCTTTGAGGAATATGGATGGTTTTGATGGAATTGAGTTGCCTTTGATTAATCAGTTGACTTTGATGGCTTTCTGATTTTGGTTTCATTTAAAACCTTTGATGATTCTGGATGGTTTTGTTGGAATTGAGTTGCCTTCGATGAATTGGTTGCCTTTATGATTCTGGTTTCATTTGAAACCTTGGATGAATCTGGATTGTCACAATGTTTTCGATACATTGAGTTGGCTTTGAAAAGAAATTGGTTTGCCTTACTGCCCCTCTATAAATGATTTCATTTGAAACCTATAATGATTATGGATAGTTTGATTGCTTTGAAAAATCAGTTGCACTTGATGCTTTTATGGTTTCATTTGAAACCTTAAATGAATTTGGATTGCTACAATTTCTTCGATGGATTGAGTTGGCTTTGAAAAGAAATCGGTTGCCTTACTGCCCCTTGAATATATGGTTTCATTTGAAACCTATAATGGTCCTGGATAGATTGGATGCTTCGATCAATCAGTTGCCTTTGATGCTTTTATGGTTTCATTAGAAACCTTGGATGAATTTGGATTGTCACAATGTTCTTGATTCATTGAGTAGTCTGTAAAAAGGAATTGGTTGCCTTACTGCCCCTTCCCGGATTCAATCTTCTGCATATTTTTGGGATTTATTCTGTGATATAGGGTTACCAAGATTTGGTTTCCTTCTAATTCAATCTTCTACTTCGAATTCAATCTTCAATTCTACTTATAGACCGGTTGGATGCCTCCATGAATAATTTGAAACCTATAATGGGTCTGAGACAGATTAGATTGTATGCTCTCCCTGAACTTAAGAGCATTTGGAATATGCTCTTAGAAAACAGAACAGACAATCAAGCCACCAAAGTTTGTCACACCCTCTCAATCCCACAGATTGACCAAACCACACAGGTTTAACCCAAGAACAGGCACACAAGTAGCTGTTTCTCCAATCTCCTAGAATTCACCCAAAACTTACACGATGGTGATCTGAGTTGCTTTTTTTCTGTAGAGGTTTAGACCACAGCCGACTTAGGCACTTCCAAAAAGAATTTTCTGAGTTTTGGTCAAGTCTTCAAACTCCAAATGAGCTTCCACACAGCAGACTCAATGGAGCTTGAGGAGTGCCTAGACAAAGGAATGCCTTGAAATTTCAAAGAGTGCTTCCAATTGTAATCAGACTTAACTTAATAGTCTCCATTGTTAGTTCCTATCCACACTAAGTGACACCTTCATTGTTAAGTGACACCTTCGTTGGTGCCTTTTCCATTTTAGATTTTGAGTAAATTTTTGGTTTTGCTATCTGTGTTATGTTTGTATTATCCGATTTCATTGTTAAAGTGCTTGAGGTTTCGATTCATTTATACCTCATTTGGATTTAGATAGTTACATAATTGTTCTCCAACACCGGTACATAATTACAAGAGTTCTTAGAGCTCAACTGATCTTTTATCTGTATTTAAATTGGGCGAGTATGTATTTTGCACAAATCTGTTTTGTTGTGTATCACTCCTCTGCAGTTTTTATGACTATTTCGGCTTCCTCTCTTTCATTTCAATTACTAGTTTCATAAGACAAAGCATATAGGAGTGATGCCATGCTTCTTCGTTTTGCTTTCACAACACCTCCCTAAGTCTTCCTTCCCTGGCTTCTTTGCTTTGAATTTGGGACTCTTATCTGTTGAATCTGTGAGTTCCTACTCTATATTATTTTAGAGAGTGTTAGGTATTGGCACCTTTCTTTTGGTGATGCTTGAATTATTTTTGCACCGGAAGCCTCACACGGCTTATCTGACTAGTGCATGTTTCTAATCTTTTTTTGTTCGTCCTTGATCAATTCATCTGCTCCCACGTTTCTGTTTGCTCAAAACTGATCTTCTGGCTGTTCTGGCTGAGTTTCAGAGACAAGACCAGGTCTTCTTATGTATGAAGGTTTTTTTTTCTTCTTACTTCATTCTTCTTCCTGTTTTTATTTTATGGATTCTTTGTGTTGGTTGCTCAATGATGCTTCGTTTTGATCTTGTAAAAGTAAGAGTGGAAATGGAGAAAAGTCTGTATACTATGCACTGGGTTTGAAAATACATGGAACGCAAAGGTGAACATATTCCCTTAGGATATTGTACTGGAACTCTGAATGGTTGACCATAGGATAGCCGGTGAATAAGGCGCTCAGCATATAAAACCCAGCGCCTTCTTTGTCTCTCTACCCTTAACACCATATATCATCCTTTCTCGACTCTCGTGCGTTCTCCATCAGGTCCTTTTTCTCTCTTCTCTTTACAGTTTTTTTTTCTGGATCTATATTATATTGCATGTTTTGATTTCATCACTTGGTCCATGTGTTATGGATCTTTTCACATTGTAGCATGCTTACTAATATTCTCTAAATCTGTTCATCAGTTTGTGTTAGATTCCAAAGGATTATAGTTTCTGAGTGGCTAGTAGTGTTAGATTTTTGGCATGTGTATTGATTATTAGCTCAATTTGGGATTTTGATGAGTTGAGAGTTTAAAAGATTGATCAGATTAGCTCCTATTGATTGAAATTGGTCATACGTAAGTCTCATCCTTGTTTGAATGTTTTATGTTTACAAATTTCATGCTCGTAGAAGCTGAACAATCTCTATAACTCAATTATGAATTCTTGGTATTTTTTTCGACAACCCACATCATTCATTATTAGGACCAATTTTGATGACTACCTTTGAAATATATGTTTTTGATGAACTTGTAGGTTCATTGAATTGGTGGGTTACTTTTGTGGTGTTGGTTATGGGTGTGGTTATATAAAAGATGAACAACGAGAGGAACAAAATAACACCGAAATTACTGAGATAGTTTCATTGAGCATCACTATTCTTGCTCTCTTGTTTTGCTTCCTAATTTAATGTCTCTATATTCTGGGTTCTTATGCTTGAACATCTTTTTGTGTTTTGGATTTTTATCATTTTTGAGTTTATTGAACATGATAGTGTGAGGTTTTTATATGTGGGTTTTGCAAGGTTTATACGGAAGTGGTCTTCTTAGACCAATTAAGATGGATTAGTTTCCATGAGCCCATGACAATGCCTCAGATCTTCCCAATCACACGTGAGTAAACTCTTATTCTAATGTAAGAAATATTAGGCTTTTACTGAAGTATAAACCACAGCAAATGGTGACTTACTAGTAGCACTATGCATAGAACTGTTGTAAGCAAGCTTGATTTGAGGCAGAGCAAGATCCCACTGTTTTGGCTTATCTCCACAAACGGCTTCTAATCATGTTCCCCAAAGACCTGTTTGTAACCTCAGTTTGACTATATGTTTGTGGATGAGCTGTAGTATTCCTTTTCAAAGTTGTCCAAAAATACTTCCATGGTGATCCAGAAGTGACTCAAGGATTTTGTGTCTCTATAAGAAGTAATAGATTTAGGCACTCAATGCAAACAGACAACCTCCCTGAAAAACAGTTTGGTTATGTTTGCAGCATCTGTAGTCTTCTTGCAAGCAATAAAGTGAGTCATCTTTGAAAACCTATCCACCACAATAAAATCAGAATTGACTCCTCTTTGTGTTCTAGGCAGACCCAACACAAAATCTATAGAAACATCCTGCCAAACATCATCATGAACATGTAAAGGCGTATAAATACCAGTATTTTGGGATTGTCCCTTAGAAACCTGACAAGTATAACACTTATGCATAATCTTGTTGACGTCCCTCTTCAACTGTGGCCAATAATAGCGCTCCTCCAAGTTTGCAATTGTCTTATCTCTTCCCAGATGACTACTTAGACCTTCTCCGTGCAAATCACAAATTAGCTTGTCTCTAAGGGATGATACAGGAACACACAATTGGTCACCTCAAAACAAATATCCTTCATTAATGAAAAAAAACCTGAAATTGGTTGCTTTTTGCTCACGCATTGCTCCCAAATCTGCTTGAAATCATCATCAGCCTCATATAACTCATTTCCTCTAAACACAAAGTAACCAACAAGCTAGCTCGCCTACTTAGTGCATCTGCCACTTTGTTGAGAGTTCAAGATTTATGCTTGATCACAAAAGGAATTTTTTTTGCAAAAATGCCACCCATCTAATATGCATCTTATTCCCGTGTTTCTGGCTATTCAGAAACTTCAAAGCCTAATGATCAGTGAATATGACAAACTCCCTCTGAATCAAGTAGTGCTCCCATTGCCTCAGAGCCCTCACTACAACATAGAACTCTTATCCATCCATAAGTACTCCACTTTTGGAGAGCCTCACTCAACTTCTCATGGAACAATGTCACTGCCCTCTTCTCTTGAGACAAAACAGCCCCAATTTCAACACCATTAGCATCACATTCAACCTCGAATACCTTGTCAAAATCAGGTAGCGCCAAAATTGGTGTTGTACAAATCTTTTCTTTAGTAAGTGCAAAGCTCTTCTCTTGCTTCTCACCCCAATAAAACTTGCTCTTCTTCATGCATTCAGTGTTAGCGCGAAAATGGAACTAAAATCTCACAAAATTTTCTAAAAAGTAGCCAATCCATGAAAACTTCTTACCTTCGAAACTGTTTTAGGGGCTGGACACTCTCTAATTGCGCGCACCTCTCTTCATCAACATGTATGGCATCCTCACCAACCACAAAGCCCAAAAACAACAACTTGCTGGTATAGAAAGTGCACTTCTTTAGATTAATGTACAACTTGTTCTCTTGTAACACTTCAAGGACTTTCCTTACATGCTCAAGGTGCTCCTATTTATTCTTACTATAAATAAGAATGTCATCGAAATAAACAACGACAAGGGATCCAATGAAAGGACAAGAACCTAATTCATGAGCTTTATGAAAGTACTAGGAGCATTGGACAATCCAAATGGCATGACCATCCACTCATACAGGCCATCTTCAGTCTTAAAGGTTGTCTTCCACTCATCCCCTGGCTTCACTCAAATATGGTGATATCCACTCCTCAAATCTATCTTTGAGAACCACTTCGAACTATTCAACTCATCAAGCATATGTCTTCTAGGCGAGGAATAAGAAATCAAACTTAATTGTTATTTTTTTGATAGCTTTACTGTCCACACACATCGTCCACGTACCTCCTTTCTTAGGCACCTACAAAACAAGTACTGCACATGGACTCATACTCTCCCGAATGAATCTCTTTTTAAGCAAATCTTCAATAATCTCCCTCGAGATCTCTCACTCTTTCGAACTTATTCTGTAATGTAGAAGATCAGGTACACAAAGCTGATCTGGTGCTGAATGTCTCTCATGGGTGGTAATTCGTTGGAAATTTCTTTAGAAATCATCTCCTTAGACTTCTACAGTGTGTCCCAAATTTCTTTGGGAATCTCTCCATCTTGTTTCTCTGCTGCCATTAAACCCTTAACCACTATAGGAAAGATGGTTTTGACTTCCTTTAGATCCTCATTCATCTCGTGCTGGCACATATGATTTGTTTTACACGGAGTATAGTCACAGTTGTTGCATCGATGCACTGGCTTCTCGGCTAATCCCCGAGATGCTCCGGGAGGGATAGGACAAACACCTGACCTGGGCATTCTTGTAAATTTGAGGAAAATGTACTCAAGTTACTGCTTCCACACATTATATAGTACCCAGGAGGGTTAGGACAAATACCTGATCTGGGCATTCTTGTAACTTTGAGGAAAATGTACTCAAGTTACTGTCTTCACATATTACACAATACCTAGGAGAGTTAGGACAAACACCTGACATAAGCAGTGAGTAATTAATAATATGAAGATGGACGAGGAAAGTGAAAATACGTGTCCAACTTAAAAGGCTCTTGCACACGAAAATTAATAGTAATAAGAGTTCGTTACGTACAACTTAATGAGTCCTGCAAATTCATACAACTCCTCCGAACCCCATCGTAATACTTCACATGAACAACATCGTAGATGTTAGGATGCTGCTCAATCTATGCAAATACTTTGCATATCGGCATTCCTGAGACCAAAATACAACTCATACTATTCAAAAACTATCTCAACCTCTAAGAAACACTTGAAAAAAAATAAATCTTTAATCACAGAGACCAAAATTAGAAAGAAAAAAAAATATTTGATGCTTTGACATATAGCTTACAATATTCAACAGAACCAATGTCAGGATGAAATATTGGAGTCGTTCTTGACGTTGACTCCGCGGCCAGTGACACATCAATGACATCAAAGTTCATTGTACCTGCAAAACATAAACCACGAATTGTGCATGAATCGACCATTCAGATAACAGAGCACAAAATAAAGTGAGAGCTTTAGACCTTCTTATTGCTTCAACGATGATAGCCCTCTGGTGCAGCTAATGAGACTCCTCCACGGTTCTTAAGAAGCCGAGATTTCGCTCGCTAGCGGTGCCGCTGCCACTATGGCCCAGGCCGAGATTGGCATAGGCGGAGATGATAGCAAGAAAGGGGTATTCTTCTTTTTGATCTAAGCTTTTGATTGAGCCTCTCTAATGATGGATCGATGCTTCGGGACCACAATGGCAACGACGACAGTGGGCCGGTGGCTCCGGTCGAGCGAACATGAGAGAGAGAGAGAGAGAGATGATAAATAAGGATAGAAAGATGCTGCAAAGACTAAAACGCCCCCCATGAACAGTCCTTAGGAACAGGGATTTGAACATGGCTTGTAACAGAAGCCCACGCCTGTTATATAGTAAATGTGTCTATTGAATATGACATTTAAAACTCTTTACAACAAATAACCAAGTGATAATCAATTGTTCATAGTTTCATACCAAGTTTCCATAAACTGCAGCATATATCATATATCAATACCAAAGTAGAGCCACAAACACGACAAAACAACACAAAGCAAGCAAATAAACTTCATCACAAAGCAATTAGGAAGCATAAAGTATTTTTGTAAAACGGAAAACATACATCTCAATTCCATCACATCCAAATACCACAAAGCAAGAATTAATACTATAGAAACAGTCTTATTTTCCCTACCTCAAAGCTTAAAAAAAAAATCAAAGGAAAAGAGGTTGAAAGTGTAAACTGTAAATCACATATGTTGAGTGAAAATATATATTTAGACAGTGGTAACAATAGAATGATGAAATTCTAGCATGTAGTTAAAGAACCTAAAGTTTAGGGAAGTTGAGGATGACCAATTTCAGAGAATATATATAACCCAGATACCCACTCTCAATCCCAGCATCCAGCCACCTAAATGAAGTTTCGTAATTAGAGTTAACTTTCAATTGGATAAAAAGAACTTGAATCGATAAAATGAATCGGATACTTGCATAGTGACGGCAACCATCTTATCAAAGGTTGTGATAAATTTAATGGCTTTAGACAAATCATGATATCCAACACATAGCTTCTTGCATAACTTATATTAATAAATTGTACAAACTCTTTTACCCCATCATGAAACCAATTGAGACAATGGTAAAAAACTATACATGATGCTATACACTGGAAACCAAGTCAAGGTCTACCTCATTTTAAAAAGCTAGACTACCTGGCATTGATCACCATTCATTATACTATTAGAATTTCTACATGAGTTTAAAAGAGCTGATATCATTTTATTCTACTTAACAGTTACCTTTTGCTCTTCTACACGTACACTATAGTGGCATACATTGTATATCTGAATATTATTCAACTATAAGTCACGAGATCAAATTGCCATATATCATTGTATATCATAGTTGCCACAATCACTATAATCGCTATGAGAGATGACATTCCAAATAGATGTGCACCATAGTCAGCTTATCCTTGGTTAGAATTTTACCTCTTTACGCATAGTCGCATACGTGAAACATTTTCCTCCTGTAATGTTTTTATTGTATCTTCTAACATAGCCTGAAGACGATGTACATAAAACCAATAACAAAGGTCAGAAAAGAAGAATGCACATCTGATATAGGAAATGGATTGACAGTGTCTCACTGAGGCATTTTCATTAAAAATACCATCTAGTACCTCTTTCTACATCTGTGCATCTTTTTCATTCTGCTATAGCCTTATCGTACTTTCTAAGGTAGCATAAAAAAAGTACATGCTATCAGTAAAAATTGTATGGAAATGCATGCAAATAGAATCGGACAACAGGTCTCATTTTGAAAGTGAAATGCACCTCTTTCTATTCAATTGAATCCACTTCATGCTTTAAGTTTGTTGTAGAATAAGAATTATTCAAAATCATCTCTAGTTATGGAAATTGTTTTACTGTCGAAAACTACATTATGTTATTGCTTATAACTGTATCAAATCATTTGACCAGGTAGATGCATTTGTGAAAAACTGGTTTACAAACAATTCAAGAGAACTAAACATATTATACATACTACAGGAGAAATTTTTTAATCGGAACAGTTTAACCAACTAAAATATTAATGGTGCGTTTTAGTAGTAATAGTACCTCAGCAAGGAAGATATTCATGGCGAAACCATTGAAGCACTAATGACAGCTTGTTGGATGTCTAAGCCAAAATTATCTACAACCCTTATAGTTAAGAGCAACCGACCAGATCTTCTCCCAAAACATGTGGATATTCACTACCCTTCCTTCTCGTAGCCTAACTTCAACCTATACAATCCAAAATGAACAACAATTACATTATGCAGCAAAATTTCAAATTCTAATACATACCTCTCAAGCCCATTTTTATCTCAGAATAGGCTAATAAGAATGGCACAAAAAAAATAAACAAAATCCATTATTTGAACTACACCGCTATTAACCTGAAATCGATCGAATTGAAACTCGAATGCCTACGAATCCAAATTCAAAACTTATAGGTTTAATGCCATTGCTCTTGAGCCAAATTGGCTCCTCCGCATCTACTTGCACAGGTTTGACCTTTGACGTCATTGGTCTCAGCGGCGTTTCATAAACCTGGCCTCAGAATTAGTGCGATTCATTTGGAATAACTACAATGTCTATTTTAATACGATAAGTAGTACTCAAAAAGGTCCCCCATCACTTCATTGTAGAAGGAGAATATCAAGATATGTGAGAGATCCCAAACAAAAAACAAAGAAACTAATTAGAAAGAGATAAAGAGATAGAGAGATTTACAACCCATGCAGATCAATTAACAAACCCAACTACTATACCAAGCTAAGCTAAACGTGAACAATCTTATAAACTCCAGCCAAGCTATAGAACCCAACAGTCTTAAAACCTAACAAAGTGCAATCGAAACGTGCAATCGAGCCTATACTTCATCAATACCCAAAGCAATCAAAAATCACAAAAAGAGAAAGGAGAGGCTGCAAACCTGGAAGTTGAGAGAAAGACAGAAAATTACAAAAGCAGCAAGAATCGTTGGAGAGAGCTACAGCGAGATCCGAGCAGTCAGGATTCGTAAGAATCAGACTAAGATGGAGAGATCAGAAGACTCGATCGAGATACAAGGGCACGATGCAGAGATCGGTTGAGAGAGAGAGAGAGAGAGAGAGAGAGAGTCAGATCAATTGCGAGATGAGGATATGGCGATGATAGAGAGAGTCAGATCATATTTTGATTTCAACCACTCCACAAACCTCAAAAACCTTATCAAAAACAATAGCTCGCACGCTCCAAGCGTGGGAGCACTGGCCATACTATTCATTGTTACAGTGTAAATGAATAGTAGAACCCAGCTTTGTTATATAGTAAATTTTTATTCGTAATTTTATATTTGAGATCATTAATTTTATAGACCATGAGTTGAAATTCAACACTCAACAAAAAATAATCAAAATGAATATTTTTTGGATATCTAATTTTATCGAATAAATGATAATTATGGTTAATTATAATATTACAACAATAACCGTTTATTTGTTTTACATAATTTAATGAGCAAACAATTATCTATTTAATTAAATTTTTTTATATGAAATTCTTAAGAGATAAATTATAGAAATTATATGTTAAGTGGTTTCGATTATAAAAATCATAAATAAAAATTTATATAAATGAGAGTAGTTTAGATGGTTTCATATAATTGACTTTAGACCTAAGTAATTGAGCACACTACTTATAAGAACAAGCTAGAAGTTTAGCTTGCATTTAAGGACAATGGTCTAATATTTGGATAATTAAAGACTAAATCTTATAGTTAAGGACAGAAGCTTGAGATTCTGACATGTGTCACTAATTTTTTTTACCTTTATACCCTTATGTATCCGGTATATAAACAACTTTTTCTAAATAAAAAAAAAATCAGAATTGCACGATCAAAGCTAGAGCTCTGCTCGAGCTCTCTTCTATTTCTTCAATATCATCCGTATCAACTTGATGGAGAGGTGTATGTGTTAGGACCATAATTGTGTTCCAATTATGTATCTAACATTATGCTTAAATTTTGCCTTCTTGGAATAAAACATCGGTTTTAATACGTTTCCTTGTTATGCTAGGAAATGTGGAGTTTGCGAGGAAACAAGCTAAAAGATGAAGATTAATCACATTTTGAAGAAGCCAAGCAAGTTTCCTAAGCATTTGGAGAAGAATGAGCAAAATCGAGAAAATGACGAAAAGTCACCGGTCGATCAACGGTCAACTCCGGCCGGTCAACGATCAATTCCGGCGAGTCATTGCCAGAAGGTGTCAAGGCCCAAGACTTCATGTCCAAGCCCACAAGCTCAATTGGAGAAGATATTTTGAAAAATCATGCACCACTCACATGTTGGGTGAGTCATCTTTGGACCACCAACATGTCCCTAAAAATGTGGATCATGTCTTGATTTAATTTTGAATTATTTCAAAGTCAAAATACCTCTCTGAAACCCCTAGGGTCAAGCTCCCCATAGACAACAAGACAACACACTTAAATTTTCAGATTTGGATAGTTTTACTCTCTCTCTCTCTCTCTCTCTCTCTCTCTCTCTCTCTCTCTCTCTCTCTCTCTCTCTCTCTCTCAAGCCTCCATCCATACCCAACTCATATAGCCATCTTCTCTACCTCTCAAACACCCATAGCACCACCAAAAGACTTGAAAACCTCCATCATCACCACCATACCTTCATCTACATCACTATTCCTCTAGCTTTTGGTGGGTGACTCAACTCTTAGAGCTTTGGAGCAAGGTTGGAGCAAGATTGAGAGAAGAGCTAGAAGACTTTGGAGCTTTTAGGGACTCTTGGTTATTTCTCGATCATCCTACTTTGTATTTCAATCATATATCTAGACTCTATTATTGTTATGGGTAGTGAGTAGTAGATTTTGGGAGGCTAGGGTTCTATGTGATGTGATGAACATGTCTTGGATTATGTATGTTTCATGGTTTTAGTGTATGTGATGAAAGCTTGTGTTGTGAATGAGTTATTGTGTAATTGTGGTATGTTTATGTGCTTGAGCTTGTTGTGTAATTCTCATATACATGTGTTGACTCTAGCTAGGTTGATGTATGTGTTAAAGGACTTAAAAATGATCATTGAATGAATTAGCTACTCACTTAAGGAAAGATGAGCATTTAAACATGATTAGGGTATTATCCATGAGATTTATCTTAAGACTTGTTTCCCTAGCATTTAGCATGGACTAGAGCCTTTTTGAGTCTCTATAGACTTGAAGGACTCTAGTTAAACACACATTAAATCTAAAAGGTTATTGTGGCAAATTGTAGATTCACTTAACTCGTAACTCACTAGGTGCGAGTTAAGGGAATCACATAGACTTTCTCTCAGATTCTCCAATAGAGATTTGAGAGGGGAACCTTTTCACATATTTCACACAATATGCTTGTTGACTTCACACGTGACATACAATTGAGATGCAAGCCCCAAAATGGCTTGGATCTTGGTTCTAGTTCACGAAATACTTCTATGTTGGGCTCAAGTCATCTAGAGTTTAAAATGACCTAGGAACTTGGTTTCAAAGCCAAAATGTGACGCAAAAGGTTACGATTTGGACATTAACTTGTGTGAACGGACTTTAAACCATTACATGAACCAGGACATTGTTTGATGTATCATATGGTTAACGGGACTTCCCTAGCCAACCTACTTTCCCCATCTCGAATTTGTGTACTCTTTTTGTGTTTGCATTTTAGCATAATCAACCAATCAACTAACCATCGTTTAATCACTCATCATAAATTAATCATCCCTCACAATGCTAAGTCTCCAAAGGACTTGGTAGTGTGAGATACACATTACTACATTTTAATTCTCATTTAGTGTTAAGTCAATGCTTAGTGTGTCCGTAGTTTAAGTGCTTTCTATTCCGAGTTAAGGAGTTATAGTGCTTACTCCTTGTGGGTTCGACACTCGACTACCTTTTCTATACTATAACTTAACCCGTATACTTGCGGGTGAAGATTATTTTTGCACCTATGGGTTAGTAAATAGCTCACTAAGTGTAGGGGGTTAAAATCTTCCAAAAAGTTTTTGGCGCCGCTGCCGGGGAGCTAAGTTCATCTTAATTCCTTAGCCGGTTAGCCATTGATTGCGGATTATATATCCGGACATTAATGATTGATGTTGTTTCTTTGCTTTTGGTTTCTTTCCATTTATCACTTAGAATCTTGTTTTTCTTATTTTTGTTTCATAAGGATACTTTGGTAGGTTTGTTGGGGTAAAATGGTGTTAGGAATTGTGCTCTAACCTTGGTTGCATGACACATTTCGATCCATCAAAATTATATTTCGATCCAACGAATTCAGGCTACATCGAAAGTCTGAGGAGCTTCTTCGATCCATCGAAAGTCCTTCAGTCAGTTTAACCTGGGAGACTGCTTCGATCCATCAAATATTATGTTTGATCCATCAAAATTGTTCAGTCAGTAAACCCCGAGGGATTCTTTTGATCCATCGAAGAGTATATCTTTGATCCATCGAATCTGGGTAGATTCTTGAGGTTGTTTTGCTCGATCTTTCATCTCTTCCCTTACTTATCTATATTCATTTTGAAGCACATTTCAATTGAGTTTTATTTTTACGTATTGTAACTAGTGTGTGTCTAGATTTAGCAAACTTAATTTTCGTTCCAACCTAGACTTTTAGGACTTTATTCGGTGATTCTGATATATTGGGTCATGCAAGCCTTTGCCTCGGTTCACCTTGGTGTCCATAGCACAGCGAACGCCACTGCGCCACGTACCAAAATCCCATTTAAGCTCCTTAGAGTGCTCCATTATGTTTCCTTGAGGGGGGTGTCAAAGAAGTACCGTGGAAGTCCTTAAGGCTTTGAGTACTTTGAGAGTTTAGGCCTAACATCTATTGGTTACCTCGTGTGTTTTTAGGTTTATGCTATTTCGTTACACAAGTCTACACACTCTATCTTCGAGTTCATCACCCGTTTTGTGGAAGACTAATTTAGGTTTCGACAACGAGACTTCTACAAGAGAGGGAGCTAGTACAAGTAGTGAAGAAGGGGTTGGAGCACCAGTGTTGAGGGTTAGTAACCGGGAAACACTTGGAAATTTGTTTGATCTTGCTCTAGAAACTCAACGCGAAAATCCTTCTTGTGGAGGCCGAGTGTTCACAATCAAAGTTGATCCTCATCTTGAAGAAGAAGCTTGTGAGCACGAAGAAGACTCCTCATCCGAAGGTGAAAGTGTACCTTCAATTGAGCTGGTAGTTATGGGAGAAGGTGGAGAAATATATGAAGGAAAACCCTTGAGGGAGTGTGCTCTTCCCTCTTTGGTGGCACATACCGGCTGCATTGTCCTCCAACCGTTAGTGGGCGAATCGTTCGAAATCAAGCCAAGTTTCTTGAAAAATTTACCATTGTTCCTTTGCCACACCAATTCGGATCCTTACTCGCACCTACTTGAGTTCGAGGAGGCATGTGCCCGGCTAAATATCCGCAACATTGACCCGAGTCAATTGAGGTTGAGGGTCTTTCCATCAAGTTTGCTTGATAAAGCAAAGGAATGGCTTAATAAGCTTCCTCCCAACTCCATCAATTCATGGGAGGCACTCAAAAGGAAGTTCATTACAAAATACTTCCCACCGGGAAAGTTCAATGAGAGGAGGACAAGCTTGATGACCTTTCGAGAAGAGGATGGAGAATTATTTTGTGAAGCTTGGGAGAGGTTTAAAGACCTAGAGTTTGGTTGTCCCAACCATGGGCAATCTCAAGATATGCTAATGTCTTTATTCTATCAAGGGCTTAGTACGGAGACTAGAAGTAAAGTAGACAACGCATGTGGTGGTGACTTCATGGACAAGACTGCAGAGGAAGTCCACATCTTATTGGAGAAGTTGGTGGAGCGCTCGGTGCTATAGGATATTAAGCCTCATATGAAGAAGCCGGTGGTCTCCATGAGAGAGGCCACCCAAATCCATAGGGGTGGTATCTATGAAGTCAAGGCATCTCAACAATAAGAAGATGCTATCAAGTGGCTCGAGGAAGTTTGAGCTCCTAATGAAGCAAGGTAGAAGTGGAGGCCAAGTCCACCAAGTGTTAGAAATTTGTGTAGAGCTGGTCACTTGCTTGATATGCGAAAGCATGGTGCATGAGACTTTGAGTTGTCCTCATTAAGAGGATTACCTGAAAATTATCGAAGAGTGCAAATGAGTCTTCTATGACCAAAAAAAGAACGATCCATATTCCAACACCTATAATCCGGGATAGAGAAACCATCATAACTTCTCTTGTGGTGGTCAAAATCAAAGTCAAGGCAATCAAGGCGGACCTCCAAGGAAAATGGGAGGATATAAATGTGGTTTTCAAAGATCAAATGGAGGGTTTAACAATCAAGGTGGAAGTCCAGGTAGTTATGGTGCATCGGGAAGTGGAAACAAGGGAGCATCTACCTAACAAGGAGCTCCCAGATTTGCACCAAGGCCTAGTGGAGGATTTGCAAATGTCTCGAATGGTAACATTTACCAAGTGAGAGCACCTTTCATGCCTAGAGCTCAACAACAACAACTGCTAATGATTCAAGCACCTACTCCTCCACCTCAATTAGAGGCACCCAAGTCTAACACAGATGAATTGCTTGCCAAACTTGTCAAGAATCAAGAGGAGGACAAGAAGATGTATCTTGACATTTTCATGAGCATGAAAAATGCGAATCAAGTCCTCCGCAATGAGAGCCAAAGTGCCATTCATAAATTGGAGACTCAAGTTAGTCAATTGGAAAAAGCAATCACCACTCAACGGGAAGGTAGAGCTCACGAGTTTTCCTCTACTACGGAGAGGAATCCTGAGCACCAAGTCAACGTGGTCAAGGAGGTACTGAGATCCGGGAAGGGGTTTGACAACTATGGTGATGCTCCAATAGTGGAGAGTGATGATGAAGAAGATGATGACACACCTCTGGTGTTACAATCAACCTCCCGGAGTGGAGTTGGTACCTTAAGCAAAAATAGAATGGTGCACTTCAATGATAGAACTGAGACTATTCCTTTTGAGGATGTAGACGCGTCGGATGATGAAGAGGATGAAGAGGAGATTGATAATGTGGGTTCCAAGGCTGGTTTGAGTCATCTAGGAAATTCTGGAAAGGGGCAAGAATGTAGGGAGAACAAAGTAGAGCATTCCGGGTCAACCTTGAATGAAAATGGAGGAAACTGCACACTTCATTCGATGGGTCGAGAACACCCTTCGACCCATCGAAAGGACCCCCCGGGTCTGTAGAACAAAATTCCTTCGATGGGTCGAGAAACACCTTCGACCCATAGAAGCAAAGCTTCAAGTGCAACTACTGGAAAATCTCGATGGGTCGAAAAAGAGCTTCGACCTATCGACGGTGGCAGGTAGAGATCTTCTATGGGAGAATCTGAAAACAGTCAAAGTGATATGGAGGCATGTTTGCCCTTTTCCCAAGTGAAGAACAAAGAGAGGACACAAACAAACTTGGATCAGAAGACCAAGGAGTGTTTGGATGTCTTTAAGAAGGTTGAGATCAATATCCCCCTTCTTGACGCCATCCAGACCATCCCCATGTACTCCAAGTTATTGAAGGATTTGTGCACTAACCATCGATTGAAGAAAAAACTCCAAGGAGAAAAAAAGAGCGAGAAGGTCAAGCTCAATGCCACGGTCTCGACCATCATCCAACGCAAAGTACCTAAGAAGCTCTCGGATCCGGGTAGCTTCACCGTTCCATGCATCATTAGCACAAAGTACTTTACGAAAGCTTTGATGGACCTTGAAGCTTCTATTAACTTGATGCCATATTAAGTATACAAGGCCATTGGCCTGGGAAAGTTGAAGTCAGTAGATACGTCCCTACAACTTGCAGATAGGAGCATTGTCCATCCAAAGGGCATAGTTGAAGATGTGATTGTTATGATTGAAGATCTTATAGTACCAGCCGAATTTGTTATTCTTGACATGGAAGAACCAAGAGGGTATGATGATCTCCCATTGATCTTCGGAAGAGCTTTTATGGCCACGACAGGTACCAAGATTGATGTTAAAGTCAGAGAGCTCACCATGACCGTGTTTGAGAAAACAAGGGCATTCAAAATATTTAACAAGTTGACAAAGATCCATTCTCTACAAGCCATGAGCATCAAAGTTGTGCATTCGAGACCCAGCAATGATGACGATGAGAACTACACTGAGTTGGAAGCCAATGAGTTGAGTGTAGAAGAGGAGATGACACCGGATGAGGTCAAGGGTTATGAAAAGAAGTGATTGACCCAGGAAAAGCTTGTCATTGGAAGCAAAGTCGCTTTGAAGAATTCCGACCCCTCAAGGGATGCATGCTACAAAATCCTTGAAATATGCCCAAGTGGAGTAGTTCTCTTGAGGAATTTGAAAAGTGGGAGAACTTTGGAGCTTCATACAGAGTAAGTGAAGGCCGTTAGAGAGGCTATAATGAAGTACAATAGGAGGGTCTTTCATTCTAAGGATCCGACCATGATGGCATGACCTCCTTCCTCCACCGGACCATGTTTACATCCGTAAACTACAACCCGTAATGGCCGGAGTCCATAGGAAAAGGTTCTTTAAAATAAAGTGTGAGGTAGCGGATTTGGTGTATGTTTGGATGTAGAGAATGTAATGGGAATTAAGGCAATTTTATGCAAAATTCAGGCTCTCCTTCAAAAAACTCTGTGGACTAGCTTCGATGGATCGAAGAAATTTTTTGATCCATCGAAAGTTGCTTGCATACAAAAACTTGGGGACTAGTTTTGATGGATCGAAGCATTTTCTCGTTCCATCGAAAGCTATAGCACGAGGATCCAGGGACACACTTCGATGGATCGAGGGATTACCTTCGACTCATCAAAGCCCATCTCTTCAAAGTACAATTTTCGCCCCTTTTGGAGTCCGAGTGCTATGCCTTTGATTCTCTGCCCCCTCATGTTTATCCATGCTATCAATATCCATGTGAGGGCGCTGATTTCCGGTCCTTCCTTCACTCTTATCACTTTTGGATGGTGAGACCTAACTTGATCTTCATGGGTTAACATAGCCGTATATATAGAGCTCAGATGCGGCCTACAAAGCGTTTGCACTTTCTTTCTCCCTTACTCTTTCTCTACTTTCTAGCACTTATGCGAATATGTTTGAGAATGATGCTATGTTAGAATGCTTAGGTTTAACTCTCATTTCCAAGAGTAGACATCTTCCAAGGGTTGTTAGCCTTACAATGTATTGATGGCTCATTCTTGTTCGATGAGGGAGCGATCTATTCATCATTAGTGTATTGTTTGGAGTCATATAGAATGTGGTAGTCTTGTGTAAGTGTGAGGTCCCCTCATATTTTATGCTAGATTACAATGTCGTTTTCCTTTGAAATGTGATTAGTATACATGCCCCCATTGTGGTTGATAGGACTCTAATAACTTCATTTCTTCTTAGAGACTATATGACCATTTAAGTGTGAATGTATGCTAATTACTATGCCTAGGAAAACATGTGTTAGGTGAATAATTTTGTGAAATGATGATGCCTTGTTATCTTGTTTACACTTTATATTGTGGTTTTATGCAAATTGAGGACAATTTGATTCTAAAATGTGAGGTATGTGGCTAAGTCATGTTCACTCCTTATCCGAAAAACCATAAAAAATTGAAAAAAATGTGAGTATTGTAACACAAAAATATGTGTGCTTTGTGTGTGTGTTTTGTTTCCCAGTGATCACTCTCAATGATGATATTTGAATTAATGGCTAGTAGATTATATAATTTTGAGCATGTTTAAAAAGAGAAAATAATGCATGTTTAATCAGTTTGAAAAATGCATATGACATTCAAAATGAGTTCACAATGAGAAAATGAAGAATTGATTTGTTTTCGAAGCTATCCATACCCATGTGAGATTTTTGAGCCTTATTGTGCATGTATAGCTACATTGTACACCTATTCTTTCATGTGTGATATCGATCAATTATTGTGTAATCTAGAACTCGCTTTAAACTGTGTAAAATGTTTTTCAAATCATGAGTTATCTTAAAAAATGATAAAGGCATTAGGATTACCACCATGGCCAAATTGCTTTTGAACCCTATAATACATATATCTTTTAGTGAGCCAATTTGAGCCTTATATTAGTAGCCTTTTAATTTGTGAACACCACAAAGCCTTACCAAGTTTAAACACTTACTCCTACCCTTAACTAGGTAATTGAGCAAGCGATAATAAAGTCTTATTAGGATGTGCTTAGAGTTGTGCTTATTGGGAAGTTTGGCAAAAGAGATAAGTGTGAGGTGGAGGAGGATGCTGTGATGATTCACTTGTGTTGTGTTTATTCAAAAACAAAAAAAGAGAAAAAAAAAGAGTTTCAAAGAAAACAAAAAGAAAAAGAAAATAGAAAAGAGAAAAAAGTTCCACAAAAATATGGTAGTGTATTTAAAGAATAAGTGTTTTGGGAAATGGTTTGTATGAAAAAGGGAAATCTAGTAGCACCTAGAGTATGTGAGGAACTTCGACATGTGAGTTGCTTGCTAGGTTGCTTAGTTCTCGAATTCCTATATCATTCTTTCATTAAACCCTTTCCTTAAGCCCCGTTACAACCCGAATAAAAGTCCTTTTGATTTGAAATACTTATGATTTTGGGATTGTTGGAGCATTGGTTAAAAATTGAGCTTATGGAGAACATGTTATTGATGCGATTTATGAGTGCAAACACTAACCCTCAAACACTTGTGTGCATTGAGTGACATCTAGTGAGTTTGGTGGTTAGGAAACATATCAATTTGAATACATCTCATTGTAATGCATTTGGCCTAGCATATCTCATTTCGGCTTATTACATATGCATTGATTTCATATTTTAAAAGTGTTGCTCAAAAGTAGTTCAATCCATCTAGCCATAATTATTTGAGGGAAAACAATCTACCATTTGGGACACTTACATATTTGTGTGTTTTAATGCTTCGAGTCTAGCTCAGCTTAATTCTTTTTTTCTTAGTTTGCTTAAAGACAAGCAATGTTTAAGTGTGAGATAGGTTGTTAAGACCATAATTGTGTTCCAATTATGTACCTAACCTTATGCTTAAAGCTTGCATTCTTAGAATAAAGCATCGTTTTTAATACATTTCCTTGTTATGCTAGGAAATGAAAAGTTTGCGAGGAAACGAGCTAAAAGATGGAGATTAATCACTTTTTGAAGAAGCCAAGCAAGTTTCCTAAGAATTTGGAGAAGAAGAAGCAAAATCGAGAAAATGACGAAAAGTCACCGGCCGATCAACGGTCAACTCCGGCCGGTCAACGGTCAATTCAGGCGAGTCCTTGCTGGAAGGTGTCAAGGCCAAAGACTTCAAGTCCAAGTCCACAAGCCCAATTGGAGAAGATATTTTGAAGAGTCATGTGCCACTCACATGTTGGGTGAGTCATCTTTGGACCACCAACATGTCCCTAAAAATGTGGATCATGTCTTGATTTAATTTTGAATTATTTCAAAGTCAAAATACCTCTCTAAAACCCCTAGGGTCGAGCTCCCCCATTGACAACAAGACAACACACTTAAATTTTCAGATTTGGATAGTTTTACTCTCTCTCTCTCTCTCTCTCTCTCAAGCCTCCAATAGAGATTCAAGAGGGGAATCTTTTCACATATTTCACACGGTATGCTTGTTGACTTCACAACGTGACATACAATCGAGATGCAAGCCCCAAAATCGCTTGGATCTTGGTTCCGACTCACGAAATACTTCAATGTTGGGCTCAAGTCATCTAGAGTTTAAAATGACCTAGGAACTTGGGTTCAAAACCAAACGTGACCCAAAAGGTTACGATTTGGACATTAACTTGTGTGAATAGACTTTAAACCATTACATGAACCAAGACATTGTTTGATGCATCATATGGTTAGCGGGACTTCCCTAGCTGACCTACTTTTCCCATCTTGAATTTGTGTACTCTTTTCGTGTTTGTATTTTAGCATAATCAACCAATCAACCAACATCAACCAACCATCATTTAATCACTCATCATAAATTAATCATCCCTCACAATGCTAAGTCTCCAAAGGATTTGGTAGTGTGAGAAACACATTTTTGCATTTTAATTCTCATTTAGTGTCAAGTCAATGTTTAGTGTGTCCGTAGTCTAAGTGCTTTCTATTCTGAGTTAAGGAGTTATAGTGCTTACTCCTCGTGGATTCGACACTCGACTACCTTTTCTAAACTATAATTTACCCCGTATACTTGCGGGTGAAGATTACTTTTGCACTTATGGGTTATTAAACAGCTCACTAAGTGT
The DNA here is from genome assembly GCA_946800695.1 of Geum urbanum. NCBI lineage: Eukaryota > Viridiplantae > Streptophyta > Magnoliopsida > Rosales > Rosaceae > Geum > Geum urbanum. The sequence goes on from OX327003.1 coordinate 6,796,580, forward strand.
AGGGGTTAAAATTTTCCAACAGTATGCCACTACCTCTACTGGTTGAGAACATCTGTATCAACTTAATGGAGAAACTTTCTCATAAGCATGCGTCTTTATAGTGGCGGGGTGTCTTATGTTTGAAAATGGAGAAAAAGCTTTGTAAGAGGATTGACACTGGAAGAAATTGGAAGGTGAGAATTTTTTCAGTAAGAGTGTTTTTTTTTTTTGCTTTGTTTATAGCATCTGATTGACACGTACTTAGTAGCATTGTTTTTTTTTTTTGGATTCTGTGTAGGTTATCCGTTCCTGTGAGGATGTTTTTGAGGTTATTACTGAGGATAGTAGCTTTATGGTGCATCTTGCTGTAAGGACTTGCTTGTGCAATTGGTGGCAGTTTCGATGCTTTCCCTGCTCTCATGTTGTACAAGCTATCCAAAAGGCACATCGTCTTACTTACTCATATATTGAAGACTAGTGAAAAACTGAGTACTATCGACAAGCTCATGCCCTCCCTATCTTCCCAATTCCTAATTTAGATAAACCTTCCTCGCATAGTTTTGGAGATGGTGCATTGTTACCTCCTATCACAAGGAGGCATGCCTCCCGGCAGACCGAGGACGGGAAGAATCAAGTCTTTTGGAGAATCACCAAGGCCTATGGTGTGCGGTCGATGCCATCAGCTTGGACATCATAATAGTCATTCGTGTAATGTCCTGCTCTCATGAATAACATACTATTGTCTGCGTGTTTTCTAATTCTGTGATTGATTCATATTGATTGATGTTACGATAATAATTTTTGAATTATGATTTTTTGGCATGGTCTGCTTTGATTCAGTAGCAGTGGCATTTATTTTTTTGAATTATTCTGCTTTAATGAAGCAGTAGCAGTAATGTTCTTTTTGATTTTTTTATGTGTAATGAATCGACATATTTTTTCTAGTATCAACGACGTATTTATTTACTCTAGTAGTAATGCTCATTTTTTTGCCTTTTTTTCCAGCAGCATTGAGTTTTTTGTGAAGAGGTGTGTTCTTTTCAGTAGCAGCTAGTGTTTTTTTTTTGTATTAGTATTCAGTAGCATCATTTTCTAGGCCGCAGTGCAGCGGCACACTGCTTAATTGGATAGTTAACAAGAAAACAGAAAGCAATGTGCATTCTTAGTATCAGTGCATGTTATATTTGTTTAGTATCAGTGCCTTCTTAGTATCAACGTGACTTTTTGAAGATTGTTCATTGTTTTTTTTTTTCAGTAGTAGTGCATTCTTAGTATCAATGCATGTTACATTTGTGTTAGTATCAATGTCTTCTTAGTATCAACGTGGCTTTTTTGAAGACTGTTCACAATTTTTTTCAGTAGCAGTCCATTCTTAGTATCATTGCATGTTACATTTGTGTTAGTATCAGTATCTTCTTAGTATCAACGTGGCTTTTTGAAGACTGTTCAAAATTTTTGTTAGTAGCAGTCATTCTTAGTATCAATGCATGTTACATTTGTGTTAGTATCAGTATCTTCTTAGTATCAACGTGGTTTTTTTTGAAGATGTTCAAAATTTTTGTCAGTAGCAGTCATTCTTAGTATCAATGCATGTTACATTTGTGTTAGTATCAGTGTCTTCTTAGTATCAATGTGGTTTTTTTGAAGACTGTTCACATTTTTTTTCAGTAGCAGTGCATTCTTGGCTACCTATATAACAGGGGGCCTCTTACCTCTGTCTCACAACCGAAAATAGTATTAATCCATGTTACATTTGCGTTTGTATCAGTGTGTATCAATGCATCTCTCAAAGTTATGTTTAAAATGTATACATATGTATTAGTCCATATCAGAAGTACAGATTGACTAATCTTCAGTTTCACTTTAGTAGTAGCCGAAAGTTGATTTAAGTAGCAGCTTTCATATATTCAGTAGCAACTTGAGCATTATAATAGTAGTATCAGTCTGAGATGTTAAATTTTCTACAGACATATATATATATACTACATTCTACATACTACAGTACTAGTAGCTATATTCCATGCCTAATGTATTTCGACATGTAGCTCTCCTTGTCATCCATGAACTCGGTTAGAATCTTTGTGCGATATTTGAGCACATCTTGTTTTGGAAATGTTTCTAGAATTGGCTCCCCTTTTGAAAGTTTCTACATGAAGTTCATCAAAAAGATTCTACAGTCTTTACCGCAAAATACAAATAATAGAATGAGTTGGTGGGGACTCAATGTTTGGTTTTGTAGCAGTAAAGAACAATATCAAAGGAGAGTTATTTTTTCAACTACTTACATTGGCCCCTGCCTTGCACATGTCTGATAATTTGTGATTGGGAAAATAAATGTGTGTTTTTCATCTAGTTTATGCAAGCTATTTTATTTTTCATTCTCATATTGTTAGGACCTAGACCATTCAGTTTTATCTTTCTGCAATCATAAATAAAAAATATTATCATAATTTATTCAGTAGTAGCATTAAACATGCATATGTTAAATAAGTTCCATGCATACCACTGTTATTGCTCTGTTGTAGTCTGGGTCTTCTGCACATTCTTCTATCCGCCTTTTGGGGTTGTAGTGCGTTCATTGTCTAGTGCTTGTGTCAAACACCAGACTTTGTGTGCATAATTGGGAAAAACAAAATTTTATTCACTTCCAGACTTGCCCTTGTTTCTGTTTGAATCATGTCCTTGTAAACATGTTCATAGTCTTCATGTGAATCTCTATGTTGCATTATCTGAAGTAGCATAGGGAACTTTTTATACCGCAAGAAGTCAGTAGTAGTAATGCACACAGAGCAACACATACATACCAACATTTTTTAATCTCAACCATTTGAAAATTACAATAATTTAACAAAAAACAATTAGTAGCAACGTCACACAAACCTTATGGTGTATTCACACTTCATATAGAAACATTGTTTTTTCTGGCGCTTCTAGATGAAAGTTATGTAAGTGTTGATGATGAAGTTTCAAATTTCATCATCCTTCAACAAATCCTCCAAGACATCCCGAAAGACCTCCGTTATGAAAGGTAGGCTGCGTAAAATGAACACATATTACTGTTAACTACATATTTTCAATACGTAGATGCTCTATAACTACTTTTTTACTTACCATTGGTCCTTCTTTTTTCAGTACTCCTTTAGCAAGTACTTATAATCTCCATCCAATTTGCGGTAAACATGGTAATTCTTCCATTTTAAAGTCGCTCCCTTCTTTCTTGGCTTGTCCTTGACATCATTCTTCACTACTTCTTCTTCTTTGTGTGCCATATCTATAACCTCTTTCTTGGCTTTTCTTTTGCTTGAAATTGTGACCTTGAACTCTGGCATCGTCTTCTCCTTCCTGTCTTGTCTGGTTTTGATCATTCTGACGTATGACTTCATTATAGGTTCATTTTAATCAATGTCAGCTTTCCCAGTGGCATCAGCAGTGTCCGATCTTACAAGACCCTAAAGTGTTCTCTCAATAGTAGCAACACCTGATGCTACAAGATCCGCTGAATCCATCTCAGTAGTAGTAGCAGCATTATCAATATCATTATTCATCCTCTATTTTCGTTGAACCATAAGTCTGACTCTGTTCCTTAGTCCGTCTAACTTCTTGTTCTTATGATTCAACATGTTTGTCAGAACAAGAGTTCTGTTTTTGTACTCTTCCTTTTTCTTCCACAATCTCTCAATGAAATCATTTTTCCTTATGCAAGATTCTATTGCACATTGGACCATTTCCTATTTTAACTTGGGCTTTTTTCTACCACTATGCAATTGTGGTCAACAGGTGGTCTGTAGAGAGGTTTAGTGGGGTTTCAAGGTTGGCTTTACCCAGTAGCATCTCCTCCCATTCGTCAATTTCCTCTTTGGTGCATGTCCTCTGATCATTGTTTTAGATCTCGACATAAGCTTCTACGTTTGTTGTTTCCAACCCATCTTTGAGTAACTGAGAAACCAGGGGACTTGGTTAAACTTGTGGACTTAGGTGTGGATCGTTGAAGAATTCTAGGTAGTTGTACTGTTGGGTTGAATCATCATCGAGCTTAGCTTCAGTACCAACTTTATATGCTTCAGGAAGGTCCATATTAGCATTCTGAGTTGCTGCAGGGGCTTCAGTAGCAGCACCTATCTTGTGCCATGCAGAATGTTCAGCATCAATCGTGTTTGATTTGGGATCCTCAACTGCAGCAACTTTTTGAGGTTCTTCAGTAGCATGCGCATCTTTTCCACCGATGTTGGAATTGGAAGTAAACATGTCTTTGGTTATAGTGGGTGCTACTTTTGCTAGGCTATCCAAGTCAAATTTAGGAAATACCAAGCCATCGTCATAATGATCAAGATCATCATCATCATTGCCTGTCTCAGCTCTAATAACAGGTGAGGATGGTTTTGTTTGCTCAGTATGAGCTTCATGATCTGGAGGCACTTGCGTGTCGAGGTAAATGTCTGATATCGTTTCATTATCATCAGATCCTTCACCATCTTCGTCTTCCCAAGCTAGCTCTACTGGATGGCTTCGGGGAGGACTTATTGAGCATATCGGCTTATCACCACGCTGTTTCACATTACGCATCTAGGATTAAAATTTTAACAATCATATATTTAGCAGCAAATCATTGTAGAGGCATAATGCACTTACCCATACGGCTAATGTCAAATCTACTTTTCTGACTTCTTGTTTTTTTTTGCCACACTCAGATTTTCTTTGTCAGTGTGTCTCCTGTTCAATTTTCACAAAGTATTGGTTAGTTTTAATACAAACATAAATGAAAAATGGAAGTAGCAGCTTGTAATATTTTTTATTGGAACACACGCTTCCTTTTGCTTTTTCCTTTTCTCAACCTTTTTTTTTTTTGAGTTTTCCTCCTTTGTCACTGCTTTCTGTTTTTTTACAGCCGAAGTTGCAAAATCATCATCATCATCTTTAGTAGTAGGGGTTAACAATTTTGCTGCCTTGCCGATCGCTGAATTTGTAAGATGGAATTTTTTTTTTTTAATTTGATCAGTATGAATAGAGAATATTACTATTAGGACTAGTAACATTAACAAAACAATTTATTCTTTTTTTTCATTGAGCTTAATGTCATAAGTATTACCTTAATGTCATTAATGTTCATCATCTCTAGCTTTTTCCATAGTTTTCCCAAATCCCACTTGACAAAAGTAACATTGATCGGTTTATCTCCAGTAGTAACTTCAACTTCTTTCTTCTCTATTAGTGTACTGTTCGGGCAAAGCCAATAATGTAAATAGAATCAAACAAATATATTCATGCCCTATTTCTATTTTCCCAGTAGCAACAAATGTATCTTATGTTTTTGAATAAAGTTTCAATACTTACAGTGACTAGGAGAATACATCCACTCAGACTTTTGTCTTTCTTTATGCCAGTCAAGTAATTCATCAAGTACCTGAGGATAGCCTCTGCTCAGTTATATGCCCCCAAGTTGTCAAGATTGTTAATCAGTTTTACGAAACACCACGCTAATGTGGATCCAAAGCTAGCAAAGAGGAAAGTGCACAAGAGATATTTTAGTATCAACTTTGTTGCGTCCTTTACCCAGTGCTCGTTTTCGGCACGTATTGAAATCACATTGTCCAAAGAATTTTGTATGGGTTTCCTTAATGGACGCTTGACGAAATAGCGCTTGACGAAATCACATCTGTTGGTCTGTTACAGACAGTTTTGTCCATTGGGATGATTGCTCCTGATGATAATAAACAAGTAATCAGTAGCAGTTATCAATCAACATCAATTCAAAACAACTCCAAAAATTTATTCATTTACCTTAGTTTCTAATGTCGAACATATTTGCCACGTCTTTAGGTTTGATGTGACCCATTTTCTTTCCAATTATGAATTTCTTTTGCTTCTCATCAAAGCTCTCAAGATGTTTCTGCATCATTTTTGCTGATTTCTTCTCGGCAGCATCCGTTTTCTATTCGTAAAATGCTCTGAGTATAGTCTTGAAAGGTGTGGAGTAAAGCTTATCTATCAATAGCTTCTTTCCTGCTTTTTCTGTTCCAAAATCATCTTTTACACCAATCATTAGGTCTTGTGTTGCAGATGTCAAGCATCTGTGTTGTGCAACTAGGTCTGCAACTATTTTTTTCACTTTTACTACTGCTGTTTTATTCATATATGCTTGCCCTCCGTTCAACTTCGTCATTTCTACGAATATAAATACGCAATATGAATACCACAATAGCAATACAATGAAACAAACAAAATATAACCCTTTCAAAATCATGAAAAGTTTAGTAGCAACCATTGACAAATCAACTTTTTCAAGTATCAACAATTTACAAAGAATATATTCATCAACTCAACAGTATCAAGTGATTGTAGAAACAAACACAGTAATCAATGAAATTAAAGTTACTTTCATTAATATGAAAACATAGTATAATCTACATATAATCATTTACCAAGAACAAAGAAACACAGTATGAACTCATATATACTATATTTTTTTGTGCATGCATTTACAGTTTATGAATTGAAACCACATTGTTAAAGTAGAATCATTAGAACGAAGATTGATCTCTATTGATATACAAGTAGCAACAAGAAACACATTATCATTTTTTCTAAATCCGGTGTTTTCGAAGCTTTCCCTCACAAACAAATAACAAACAACCATGAGAAATGAGATTCCTTTTTTTGGTGAGTACAATAGCAGTGGAGAAAACATACATACATACACACATGCATGCATGCATACATACATACATACATACATACATACATACATACATACATACATACATACATACATTCATACATACATAACAAACATGAAAAGTTCAGTAGCAACAACAAAGAATCAGATGACTGTTCCATGTTTTTTTCAAGTAGCAGTGAGTTCTTAGTATCAATGCATGTTACATGTTTAGTATCAGTGCCTTCTTAGTTACAACGTGGGTTTTTGAAGACTGTTCACTATTGTTTTCAGTAGCAGTGCCTTCTTCAATATCAATTCATGTTACCTGTTTAGTGTTAATGCCTTCTTTAGTATCAAAGTGATTATAGAAACAAACATAGTAATTAGTGAAATCAAAGTTACTTTCATTAATACAAAAACATAGTATAATCTACATATAATCATTTACCAAGAACAAAGAAACACAGTATGATCTCATTCTGAGTTTCTTTGTGCATGCATTTATAGTTTATGAATTGAAAACACATTGTTAAAGCAGAATCATTAGAACGAAGACTGATCTCTACTGATATACAAGTAGCAACAAGAAACACATTATCATTTTTTCTAAATCCGTTTGTGTTTCCGAAGCTTTCCCTCCCAAAATTGAACACTATATCATCTCAAAACCATCAAGAAGAAAGATAAAATATGTAGAAATTTAACAATACAAATGTTGTAGCATCCAGACAAAAAACCCTAACTGAAATAATCGATTTCTTAGTATAAAAACACAGTAGCAAACCTCTTTTTGAGATCGAAGATGAACAAGGTGATATTGTTGTCTTGAAGCATAGCTGAGGCTGATATTTTTCGAACCGTTGTCGATGGTGAAAAATGCAGTTTTCAGATGTGTGGAGTTGGAGTAGACGAGAGATTTTTGCAGTTCAATGGCACTGGTTAGAGAAGTGAAGTGAAATGGCACGATTTTAGTGTTATGTTGGGTATATGAACGTCTATTTGATGAGGTTAATGGGCTGGACCGGTGTTATGATGAGGTTAATGGGTTAAACTAGTTAAGTAGCAGTCACTTTTACTCAATAACATGTTGAGCATCAGAACATTTTACTCAGTAGCAGTTCACCATTTTCTTAAAATTGATTTAAAATGTTGTATTTTTAAACGAAGAAGTCATGACTGAAAAGTAAGTAACACAATAGTAGCAGCAGTTGTTTAAATTTACATAGAATAGTTCCTAATTTCTGTTCCTAGTTCAAATGAAAATACATTTTACATTATCAGTCTCAGTGTCTTCATCTGAGGGCTCCATGTCTGTATCACAATCATCAAGCTCAATATCAATGTCTAGAACCTTCTTCATTTCTACAGAGATGAATACACAAATAGGATTATTCGCCATTTTCCCCAATATTATCAATTCAAAAACAAATATGCAGTCAATTTTTGTCAAGTGAGTGAAGAAGAAAAAACAATCTTCAAACAAACAACAAACAACCATGAGAATAGAGCATACGTTTTGTTCTGTGTGTCCTAGTGACATAGTGCACCTTCTTGGATGTGAAAATGGTGATCCAGGTTCAATTGTGAACCTTTAGAAAGAAAAATTGAGTTTAATTTTATCTTTTTTACTTTCTCGTGGATGCACAACTTTTTATTTTGATCAATAACGAAGGTCTTGCATTGATAAATCAACAAAGGATTACAAGATTATACCAAAGCTACACCTGAGGGGTTCAAAAATAATTAACTACGGGTGTACTAGCTACCTAATACCGCAATCTTGCTACAATAAAACATAAAAAATAATGAACCTAACATGCAAAAACACTTAACCTAGAACAGAGCACAGATAAACCAAGACTCAAACCCGAACACAAACATAAATATAAACCAACCTAAATAAATTGGAGATAGAGATAAGCCAAAGCGCATAAAGTCCAAGCCCACGAATATGGATTCTCCAGGGTACCAAATACAAAAACAAACATGGATAGACCTAGAGAGCCTAAACCACTCAAGGGAGGAAGGCCAAACTATATGAGCATGTCAAACTTGATTCAAGGCCCTAGGGTTCAGGCCCAAACCCAGTCCCCCATGAGCCCTAATGACCAAGCTAGGCCTAACTTGGAGCCTCCTGTGGCAGCCAACATCCTCACTCAAACAGGTGCAGCGACCAACCACGTGTTTTCGGCCTGCATGAGCCTTCGCTAAGGACCAATCAGAGTCGTTCAACATCACACTTCGATCGCCTGAGCCTTTATCACTCTTGATGACCAAAGACGCTAATCTAACAAAACCCGCCAACGGACGCCATCTACACCACCGATAATCAGAGAACCAAACTGCATCACTACACTTTCAGTTGCCACCAGTCCCACCGCTATCCAAAATTGACCTCTGCTTGATAGGACGACGTTGCCTTCCGACTTCACAATATGGAAACACCCGCCACGTACTATTGGCAAGAGCACCTTTCGTCTCCCTCAGAGAACTCACCAGGTACTCCTCAGAGCACGTCGAAGAAAGGAGGAGACCGACATGGGTCGGGCTTGAGAAACACGGCGCTTGAAGAGCCGCAAGAGATCTTCCGCGAAGGAAGGTGCTGCACAATCAAGGGAAAACCCTAACATACGACTTTATTATTATTATTATTATTATTATTATTATTATTATTATTATTATTATTATTATTACTAACTTTTTTTTATCACTACCACATTTTGAGGCATTGTCGGCGACTTAAAGTCGCCAGTCTTTCTTTATAAGTCGCCGGTGATAGTCATTACCGGCGACTACTCTCGCCGAAAATTTTGCGCCGGTGAAAGTATTGCCGGCGACTTATTGTTCAAGTCGCCGGGAATGCCTAAACTATTGCCGGCAACTCAAGTCGCCGGTGATGCCTTGAAGTCGCCGGCAATACCTTGACCATTGAGTCGCCGGCAATTTTGCTCCGCCGTGGCCGAAAAATGAGAGGTATTGCCAACAAGATTGGTCCAACTCGCCGGCAATACCCGGGGAAATTTGTCAAAAAAAAGCCGGTTCTGGATTGGGCCCAATTCCAGAACCTGCACTGAAAAACAGAAACCGTACAAATACAAGTTCAACAGTACACACATAATTGTCCAATGTACAGTACAAACAGCAACAATACGAAAATAAACTACAACTACACTAAGAGTCGAGGAAATCCATGTTGACGTAATCATTTGAACTCCGGTGGCTACCCTGGTCTTGCTGTGGCGGTGACGGCTGCGGTGGTGGATCATTGTGGAACACAGGGATCGGGGGAGGTGTGGAGAGTGGTTGTCCGGTAGTCTGGCACGCATACATCGTCTGCATCCATGTGAACATTTATGTCTGCTGCTGGACCATAATTCGGTGTTGCTCGACCATCACCCGGTACTCGGCATCTCTGACTGCCTGCTGCTCGGCCAATTGCCGCATCTCCTCCATCTGCCTCCTTTGCTCCTCCAACTCCCTCTGCGTCCTTTGAAGCTCCGCTGCTAGGTTAGAGTTCCTAGAAGAAGTTCTTGACCCGCTAGAGTATTCCGAAGTGTTCTTCAATACTCCTTCGCCTGCCGAGCCCATTCCCCTGCAGTAGTAGATATTCTTTCCAGTCCCGCACACTTTTGCCATGATCTGAGCCGTTATAGGGCGATCAAGCGGATCGATCCGAGAGGCATACTGTGTCACTTCTTCCTCCGAGCAGTCAGGATGGTTGTTTCGAGCTATATTCATGGTGACTTCTGTGATCGCATCATCCACTCTCGCCTAATTGAAAAGCGAATATGAATAACGTATTATTAAACAAAATAAATTAATAGAGAAAAATAGTTTTATTAACACATGCATATGTGAACTACAAAATAATGAGGCTAAAGACTTACCGCTTCTTCGGGGCACTGCGGATAGAACTTCTGATGAACAAACACCAACAGGTTGACTTCTTGTTGTTGCTGCGCCCTACTCGACCAACCCAAATAGTTAAGTGAACCTGCATGATGGGACTTGGTGTTTTTCAATCTGTTTTCCCTGTTCGTCTTGGAAATCGCCTTGTTTGATAAACATATGTAAAAAAATTAGTAACTAACTATTTCAATGTGATACGATACATTAGGGTTATAAAATATATCCAGGATGTATACCTTCGCTTTGGGGTGCTCGAAGTGGGCTACCAGCCACAGCCACTCGTACTCCCTAAACCGGAATTCGCTAGGGGTAGAACCTCGGCCTAGCTCCTTGTACTGTGTGTAATTTTTTGAAAGCTTGTTCTTCCACTCTTTATACCTATATTAACACCAGAAACAAATGCTAGAGATATTAAAATACTTGATAAAGTGTTTATCTAACTCGATATATACTCAAATAACTCGAATCACATCACCTGATATGTAGTTGACGCTCTGCCCACGTGTGAATAAGGCATTCATCCACATCAAACCACAGCTGCAAGATGAATATATAAATGGTAAAATTATATATTTCTCCAGACTTAATTAATAAATGTATAATTTACGTAATAAAAATACGATTTAACTCACACTCAGTGCATTATACACTTGCAACTTCACGTAGCGAGGCACACATCCCCAATCTAACTACAGCATTGGGACCTTGTCCCGCACGACGGCCCCGGCCATGCTGGTATACTTTCGCGTGGTGTCAAATGTCTCGATCACCTCACCATGCTCATTAGCCCTAATGATCGTTTTCCTTCCCCCGGTGGCCTGCTCAAGATTTTTCCCAGTGTAGGGGCCTCTAGTCTTTCGTTTGCCATTGCCATTAACGATATTGCCTAATAATACAATGTCAACAAATTGATATTATTAATTGACACTATTTATAGTCTTCAGTAATAATCAAGTAATCAATCTTGTTAAATAAAATTTACCTGCATCGTCCGTTTGCTGGTTGTTGCACCTCGCACTCCAAAGATACACGGGGTCGAACGAGATGAAGTTGTACGCTTCCTCCACACTCAAGAACTCCGGCCGTCCTTCAATATAAATAGGCCTCCCTCTATAATCGAATTCAGGGATCACAGGAATCTCGTCGGGCAGGAAGAGACCGAACGGCGGAGATAGACGAAACCTGGACGATGAGGCGCCAGCACCATCTGCCTCAGATGATTCCTGTGAAAGGGGAGTAGGCACTGGGTTAATGTGGGGCATTTGGATGGAGGGCATTTCTGATGCGGCTGTTGAGTGTCGCTTGCTTGACTGTCTGGTGACTGAGGGTCGAGCCTGGACTGAGGGTTGCACGGATCCGGATCATGCAGCTTCCTCCTCTTCTCGCGCACGTAGCAAAATTTGTGTGCGAGCATTCATAATTGGGCCACTACGCGTGTTGCTGACTGCGGCTGAGGAAGCTAGACTACTGCTCGCTCAACTGGATCTAGTCCCTCTCCGTTTGATGCCTGCAAGTCAATTTGCCGTAAAACCTCCTGCACATCCAACAATTAGTCCTGGATTTGGTTCGGTTCTGATACAAAATTTTAAGATCCAGAACCAGAACCGTTTGCTTACAATCGGTTCGGTTCTGTGAAAATTAAGGATGGAAAAGTTTGGAACCGGAACCGTTCGATTCCGGTTCCGGTTCTAGCGGTTATCAGTTCTCGTAGAAGATCCATTTGAAAAAAAAATCGAAAAATTAACAATGAAATTTTTGTAAATTGGACTTCAAAATCCTCTTACTTTCTGTTTGACATAGTTGCATATATAATCTATCTATATAAATGTATAATTTGCATATTAAATCACATATGATCATCAAAATATCAACAATGTCATTCATCAAGATCATATTTGCATCATATCAAACATTAAATTAAATTTCATAGGCCTAAACCAATCGGTTCTTCGGTTCTTCGAATCTTGTGGCTAGCCCTACCAACAATTTCATAGAACAGCCAAATAAATATTATATATGCCAAAAATAACCAACACAAAAATATATACGTACACAAAATATCCTACATATCATTACCGAAATATAAATTAACCAAGCATATCATTACCAATATTATTATAAAAAATATCAATTAACCAAATCATCAAAAATATCATTACGAATATAATTATCAAAATATCAATTAATTATTACCCAAATGCTTATTTAACCAATTAATTAAGTTAACAAATATATTCTACTAATTAACTTAACAAATATAATTAACCATTGACCAAAAATACATAATTACATAATTAACTAATTAACTTATCAAAAATACAATATAATTATCAACTATATCAATTAATCCAAATCACCTTAATTAATTAATTTGCCCAACACCTTAAATTACCTATATCAATTAATCCAAATCACCTTAATTTGCCCAACACCTTAAAAATACAATATAATTATCAACTATATCAATTAATCCAAATCACCTTAAATTACCTAAATATTTTCTACATATATACATACATACACTTGCCTAATAATTATCAACAATTAAAACATCACCCAAACTTAATTAATCAAGTTAATTAAAATGCATACAAATATAATTAAAATGCATATATATATATACATAATTATAAAAAAACAAAAATTGAGAGAGAGAGAGAGAGAGAGAGAGAGAGAGAGAGAGAGAGAGAGAGAGAGAGAGAGAGAGAGAGAGAGAGAGAGAGCTAGGGGACCTGTCATGATCGAGCTCGGATTCCGGCGGTGGAGGTAGGGGAGGAGGAGAGGAGGAGGGGAGGAGAGGTATGGGAGATTTGGAGTTTTTGGGGTATTTTTGTGTGGAGAGGGGAGAGGGGAGAGGGGAGAGGGGAGGAAGGGAGGGGAGAGGGGGGGGGGGGGGGGGAGAGATTTGAGGAGAGGAAGAGAGGTTAATTTGTGGGCGGCGAGGTGAGGAAGAGATGGATTAATTTTAGGGTATTGAAGCTCGGTGAAGAAATGAGGAAAGAAGGTCGAGCTGGCTGGAATTTAAGGGAGTATTGCCGGTGAGTTACTTATCAACTCGTGGGCAATACTATTACCAACAAGTTGATAAGCAACTCGTAATGATAGTGATTCCCAAGAATTTCCGGCAAGTATTAATTCATAAACACAGATCGATATGACGTTGGCATGGCCAAATTTTTATAATTTACGACGTACTATAACAAACATACATGCACGTGTATATAAAAAAACATACATGCACGTTTATATATACTAAAATACGTACATCATTAACATACTAAGGATGATAATCATAATCATCTTCATCACTTGAGCCTGACTCGGTTTCATAGGTAACCTCTGGCAATATGTGCCGCTCCTTGTCATCTGAATCAGCGTCTACTTCATTTGGATTAACATCGAGAAGTTCTTCTCCAGTAATTCGAACCACACTCCTAGATCTCACATTATTAAGGCGAATCGTAGATGATTCCGGAATGTTAAAAGTGTTCGGCTCTTGGTATGCAGTAACTTCTTCATCATCTGCGGTCTCACCAAATGTGGCAGCACTGTATATGTTTCTATGAGCAACATGGTTAACCACCTTCCACGGGACTTTGTTGAGAAGATCGTCAAGGTAAAACACTTGTTTTACTGATGTGGCAAGAACGAAAGGGTCTTCTTTATACTAGCTTGTAGCAGTATTCACCGAAAATATTCCGTACTGATCGGTCCTTGTGTTCTCCGGGCTAGTATCAAACCATCTACACTTGAACAAGTGCACTTTCATGCGGTTCCCATAAATTAGTTCAACAACTGAATGAAGGACATCGTAATAGTCAACGCCATCCTGCCCACTATGGACCATCACCCCACAATTCTGTGTTTTCAGTCGGTCGTCTCTATTTTCACATATAAATTTCAGGCCATTGACCTGACACATCGAGTAAACTTTTAAAGCTATTGGTTTCATCGCCAAGACCCTCAATTCGTTTGACTACTCTGGGTAACCATCATTTGCTACATGGTTCATCTGAAAACGATAAGAAACCAGGTACACCATAAATGATGAACATAGAAAAAGAAAACCACGTACACAAATGCTATACAAGGATATAAAAAATATATATATATATATATACACACACACATATACCCTTACCCATTGACCAAAATAGTTTGCAAACGTCCTGTTGTGGTAATCAACATTTCCGGCAATAGCAGGGCAGTGAAGATGATAGTTTTTCCAATATTGTACTTCTGGACAGTTAATCAGTACCGACCAGTGGGCAATGGCTACCTCATTTCCATCCAACTTGTACGACTTTGGCAAGCTTCCATGTACTACCACGTCATTGGAGATGATAGAAAGGTTGAACTGGGGTTCATCTATCAGCATATGTTGTTGGTGGTCCTCCAGTGCTCCCAAATATAAGTTGGTGTACGTTACAGACTCGTACGCAAGATATTCTTCAGCGATACACCCTTCAGGTACAGATTTATTCTTCACATAGTCCTTGTAGGCTCCCAATTGTCTACAAGTTAACAAGTGCATGTTATGATACTTAAAAACTAAGAATTTACATATAAAAACAGAGGCAAACACAAATGTATGAATCATTTGTACCTTTCTATGGGATACATTCAAGTGTAGTGTACCGGACCGGTAAGCAACAATTGTTCGGGAAGATGGATCATCAGGTGAGGCATGATGTTGAAAAAATTTGGGGGAAATATCCTCTCAAGCTTGCACATGATAAAAATGATGTCATCTTGCATCTCCCTGAGATCTGATTTTTTAACTTCCCTGGTGCATAACTTCTGAAAGAATCTTGACAAGGCCACCAACGGCTCCACCACCTCTTTGGGCAGGTACCCTCGAATGAAAAGAGGGAAAATGCGTTGAAGCAGTACATGACAGTCATGACTCTTTAATCCATACATCTTATTATCCCGGAAGTTAACACACCTGCTTATATTTCCTGCATAGCCATAAGGATACCTGCATATATAGCCATAAGCAACAATTATATTTGTTGCATATAACCATATATAAGTAAAAATTATATTAATTTTCTGCATAGCCAGAAGAATATATACCTGACATTACTCAGCCACCCAAAAATTTCATGCTTCTGCTTCGGCTTGACGGTGTAAGGAGCTTGAGGCATTTTTTTCTTACCATCTCTTAACCACAAATATTTCCGCAGTCCCATAGCTTTCAGATCAATGGGTGCCTTAGGGATGTCTTTTGTTTTCCCCTCCAAATTAAGAACTTTGCCCACCACACTTTCACACACATTCTTCTCTATGTACATGACATCTAGGTAGTGTCTGATAGGCAACCTGGGCCAATAGGGGAGTTCCCATAATATGCTCTTGTGTGTCCAAAACTTATACCTTTCGGGCTTGTCTGGAATTGACGCCACTATCTCAGGATGATTGCTCAGCTGGCCAAAATCATATTCATTCAACACTTCCAAAATTTCATCCCCTGTCCATCGCCTGGGTGCCACACCTGTTTCCACAGTCTCATCAAAAGCGTCTTGATCCTGTCTAAATGGGTGATCATATGGAAGCCAACAACGGTGACGTATCTGACCAATTTTACTGCAATGAGGACTGCAACAATCAACAGTCATGCACTCTGAACAAGCCCTGTAACCCCTGGTAACGTTGCCCGACAACATACCGCGGGCAGGAAAATCACTGATGGTGCCAACAAGCATGGCATGCATCTGGAACATCTCATTTTTGAACGTATCGTAAGTGGGGTGGCCACACTCACTCAGGTACTTAAGCTCATCAATCAAAGACCTCAAATACACATCGAGACACTTTTCTGGATAACCCGGGCCCGAAATTAACAGAGTGAGCATATTGTATTCCTTCTTCATGCACATCCATGGTGGAAGGTTGTACGATACCAAAATAACTGGCCATATACTGTATTGAAGACTCATGTTGCCAAAAGGGTTGAATCCGTCAGATGAGAGCCCTAACCAAACATTTCGGACCTCTACTGCAAAATGATCAAACTCCCTGACCATGTGCTTTCAAGCCTCTCCGTCGGCAGGGTGTATAAGGGTGTCATCGTCAGGCAAATTCCTCTCAGCCCACCATCTCATAGCTTCGGCCGTGAAAGCACACATGAATAACCGCTCCAGCCTATCAATCAGCGGGAAATATCGGAGTATCTTCACAGCTTTGTTGTTGCCTGCAGGAGTCAACTTATACCTTTCTGTAAAACATACCGGGCAGGCTTCAAGGTCTTCAAGATCTTTTCCCCAGAAGAGAATACAATCATATCTGCATGCATGGATTTTGATGTAGGAAAGCCCAAGATCTTTCAGGATATGTCGCACTTTATGATGAGTGGTAGGAAGGCGATGACCGGGTGGCAGTAGCGAAGCAATCCACTTCAACCAAGAATCAACAGCTTTGACAGACATTTTGTTCTCCATTTTGAGCTGCATCACTCCCATGACACTTCCAAGAACAGTCTTACTACAACCGTCGTACAACGGAGTCTGTTGCAATGCAATCAGGTTGTTGTACTTGTCTATACCGGTTGTGTTGACATGAGCTCCAGGTGATGGCTCGACTGGCTCAATATCGAGGAAACCCTGCACGACGGGAGGGACATTTGGTGCTTGATTAGCAAATACATCGCTCTCATGTGGAAACATATCATTGATTAACATCGATGTTGGATCATAGGATGGACTGACCCTCTCAGCAAAATGTCCATGATCATAGGATGGACTGGCCCTCTTAGCAAATTGTCCATGGTCATGCGGACCCGCTAACGATGTTTCACCGTGATAAATCCAACAAGTGTACTTATCCCAAAACCCGTATTTACTCAGGTGCTTCTGGACTTTATCAATGGGAAAACAATGTCGATCGCTGCGACACTTAAATTCTTTACACGGGCAATAATGAAATGTAGTGTCTCCATAATTAGCCTTCACAAAATCCACAAAACTCTTAATTCCATTGTGATATCTCACATCCCATCTTTCAAGACTCATCCAACTCTTGTCCATCCTGAAAATTCTAACATTACGTACTATAAATATATATATACATTCACTACTAATTAATTAAAAAATCATCATTAATTACATTCGATTCATCCGATTAATTAACAAAAGTTGACCCATGCATATAAAAATATATATATATATATACCAACAATTCACAATTACAAATTAACATGTATATATATACACACATATTAACAATTAATCACAAAATAAACTTATATACATATATATATACAAAAACATATTTTCATCGAAATAATCTCAAATCAACTCAAAATCAACAGTCAATCACTCGAAATGAACAATATATCCACTCTATTTGCATATCAAACCATTAATCGATATCTCAACTCTAAATCAACACATGCATATATATATATATATATATATATATATACGTAAATCAGCACACATATACATCGATCCACATATATACATACGTACGTACGTACCTACCTAGCTAGCTATATAGCTTCCTGAGCGGGTTTTGGACGCCTTTTGACAATACCAAAGATTTCAGAGCGTTTTCCTTCTTTCTCACCGAATTTTTTGTAAAATGAATGAGCTGTTGCGGAGTAGATCTGATATAAGAGTTATTGCCAGCGATATTTCGGCAAAAATATCGCCGGAAATAAAGTTAAATTATTGCCGGCGATTTTCTAGGTCGCCGGCAATAATTTAGCATTATTGCTGGAGATATTCCGGCCGAAATTTCGCCGGCAATGGGGTGGAAAGTACTGCCAGCAATACTATCCATCGCCGGCAATACTTTCCCCCTAAGCATTGCCGACGACTTGAGTCATCGCCGGCCTTTCTTTTCAATACTCGCTAGCAATAGGAGAAAATGTTGTAGTGTATGATTTCCCCGACTTCTTTCATAATGATAATAATGTTGTTGGAAAGAAAAGTTAGAAAACGATCTCCATACACATCTTCATTCCAGCTTTGATAGATCTTCAAGACCTGGGCCAAGATTGGCCTATAGTCATCTCCTAGTAGTTGGTTACAGTAATTAGTTCGGGAATGCCACCATTTGAGCAAGAGTATACTTAGCTTTCTTACCAATACGGAAAGAGTATGGCCAACTTAACCAATGCAATGTACGTGCTCACACGAGAACAACCACTAATCTCAACAAACAATTCATCATGCATGCATGCAGATCTTTCCCCTTAGCTTGATCGAATTAGTTAAAAGAAAACCATATATCCACTGTCGCTGGAAACACTATAGCCGACGATTTTTTTTAAACTATAGCAGACGAGATAAAAATCTCGTCGGCTATAGTGGAAAAATGATTTTTTTTTAATTTTTTTTAAAAACTCGTCGGCTATAGTACCATAGCCGACGATAATAGGTAAAAACGTCGTCGGCTATATTATTACCGACAGGTTTTAGCCAGCCGATTTTAGCCGATGATATTTAATTTAAGGGTTGTCGACTAAAGTCGGTAGGCTAAAACCTGTTGGTAATAGTATAGCCGACGAAGTTTTTACCCATTATCGTCGTCTATAGTACTATAGCCGACGAGTTTTTAAAAAAAAATTAAAAAAAATAAAAAAAATCATTTTTTTCACTATAGCCGACGAGATAAAATAATTTAAAAAAAATAAAAAAGTTCATTTTTTCCACTATAGACGACGAGATTTTTATCTCATCGGCTATAGTCTTAAAAAAATCGCCGGCTATAGTGTTTCCAGTGGTAGTGATTATTCCTAAGTAACGTACAAACTCATCCACTTTCAGAGCTCGATGATGATGTAAAGCTCCGCTAGAGGTTGCACAGACGATGATATATCGCGCATCTATATATCCAGCCCCACGAACCCAGACCATGTCACCATCTCTGGATTGTCATCGATCGATCAAATCCGATTTGATCATTATATGAAAGTTAAAACCTTTGTTTTCTCGAAGGATCCAGAATTTCAGTTTGATGTCCCATTCGAAATCAACTCAGCATTCAAGTTGCAAAGGCATGCACAATAAGGAACGATCAAAATGATACTGCTGACAACAAATGACAACAACAGTTAACCAGCTAGCTAGTTGGAGCATTACTCTAGTGATTCCTATTGGGGTTTGGTTTTCTATGTACGTAGTGGTATGTAAATATAGTTATTAGTAACACTGGCCTCTTTGAGTCTTTGTATAAACTTCCCAATAATAAAGCTTACTCGATCTCATTCAAGATGACTCATATAATCTTTTACTAGTTTTTTTGTTACGCAACGTTACAAATTAATAGCTGGAATTCGGTATTCTAGCCATCACTAGTTCGGTTAACTTATCCTCTCCTACATAAACTACGTGCATTGCTTATTGCCCAATAATGAAAGTGGAGCTGATAATATATATGATCAACGAATTATCTCTTAATTACGTAATTAAGAGATAATATGCTCAAAAAAATTGTTTAAATTAGGCTCGATTTAATTACTTAGAGCATCTCTAATAGCTCTTGTAAAAAAAATTTAGTATAGAGATGCAAAATTTGAAATCTCTAAAAATATTTGTCTCCAACTCTAACAACTCATGCATCTTATTCTTTATACTTTGATGATTTTCTCTATAATTTAATGATTATAATGTAAATTATACTTTTTAAACAAAATTTGAATTTAATTAAGTCATGATGTGCATTAAATATGATGAGAGAGAATGACAAGTGTAGAAAAAAAAATAAGAAAGAGAGAAAACATAAGAAAATATTTAATTTTAGAGATTTTGAGTGCATGAGGTATAGAGATTTTAGTTTTTATATAGATTTAACGTTTTTTGTTCTCACTCATAGATTTTTTTATAAGATACATATTAGTTTAAAAGAGCTGGTGGAGCAAAAAATCTTGAACTTTTGTAAATAATAACTTAATTCTTTATTATACAAGAGCTTTTAGAGATGCTCTTATATGGACGAATGATAGTAGAGTGTTTTATGGGCTACACAGTCCATAGATTTTTTTGTTTGTTTATTTTGTCAAAATATATAGGTCATATACATATAAAATTAGAAAATTAGTGAGTTATAGCCCATGTAACTTTTATAAAAGAAGTCAAACTGTCAAACATGATAGATTTTGAAATCTTCACACACACATTAGTATCCTATACGCCACTATTGGGTTAAAATAATTATTTTATTAAATAAAAATGTGGTTGTAATTGATCCTAATCTCCTAAGCCTACACCTATACTTTTTTCAATACGAAGAACGAATTCAGAGTTCTGTCATTCATGTGTACGTATTTTAAGGTAATAGAGAAAAATTTAGCCGAGATTATTTTGAAATTCTGGTTCCGTCCCAGTTAACTCGTAGATTATTATATGTTTACGAAGATAATATTAGGGGTCCTCAATAGGACCATGAGTTATGGGCCTTGAAATGATATAGTAATAGACTATAATTAATCAAAACAAAAACTTAACGAGATCAAATTGATAAATCCTAAAAACAAACATAAATTCTTCACATCGTTGATGCTAATTAACGAGACTTCCATGCGAACCAGACCTCTCGATTTCCAGTTTGATTTCTAGCTCTTCCACTTGTATAAATCGTATAAGCTGTATTGTAGATTATAGATACATTGATGAAATCTACGTACCCTATTCTCTCAATTTCTTATCTTGTATGTGTTGAGAACCTTGGCGGCTTCAGAAAGTCGTATAACATATTAAGCGGCATACTAAATTCTTCGATCGCGAGTTGCTTCTTGATATATAGGCCACGGTGAGTTCTTTTCCCATAAACTATTGGTAAGGCTAGGGCTTGGTTGGTACTTGTTTTCGTTTTCTGAACAAATTAATATATGGATCATAAACCATAGACGTACACAAGGTGTATAACAACCTATGCTAAATGTTGGCTTTTTGCATGCTATCTTTGGCCTGCTAAAGATTTTAGTTATTGTTAAAGATTCCAGCCTACCACTTGTATATTATAGAGTTAATCTTTCAGCAAGCAATGCGTACCACTTGCATCTAGTTTAACATGATATATACATCCATGCCAATGTTATAATGAGGATTTCATTCTAGTAATATTTCTTGAGTGGGAGGAACCTAAAATGTATAGTGTTTTTATTCTTTTGAATTTGTAGATATATAGCCGAAATATGCACATATCCAGTGACGATGATGATATAGACATATCAGTTAAGGAGGAAAGATCGACAGATTTAGTGGAAGACATACCAACACTACCACAAATTGAAACATTACCGGCGAGATTCCGGCCAACAAGACCGGCGACTGGAAAAATCGCCGGTAATGTCCATCATTACCGGCGACGGAGTAGTCGCCGGTAATGTCGCCGGTAATGTTCGAAAACATTACCGGCGACTCCAACCGTCGCCGGCAATGTCAAGCCGAACATTTCCGGCGATTTTCCGGCTGAAATTTCGCCGGAAATGTGTGGCTAGACATTGCCGGCGACGGTTGGAGTCGGCGGTAATGTTTTGGAACATTACCGGCGAGATTCCGGCGTAAAGTCGCCGGTAATGTCTTCATTTCCGGCGACTTACTCCGTCGCCGGCAATGTGTCTTATATTAGATGCCGGATGCGGCAGCTCGATCATTCAATCATTTTGATCGAAAAAAATCCAGAGAAATCGAAAGAAGGAAAACGTACGCTCTGAAATCGATCATTCGGTATATTGTCAAAATTAAGGCGCGCGTCGAAAACTCGATCACTCGGGAAGCTATATATATAGGTAGGTGTATATATACGTATATGTGTATGTATATATATATGTGTGTGTGTTGATCAAATCCAATTCGTGAGATATATATGAAATGTTGTTGATGTCACCGAAACGAGAAAACAGCTTGTAGTTAATCTTGTGTCTGAATCAACGACTGGTATTATCGTATTGTTATCGGAGCCAGGCTTAACAGAGCCTCGTACCCAGTCAAATACGTTTTGAATTGAAAAAAGGAGAATACCATCATCGAGTACTGAATCGAATTCAGAGATTAGATCGATATATATATATATATATGCATGCATGTGTTGATTTAATTAGAGTTGAATTGAGATATCGCGTCGATTATTAGTAGTGAATGTGTGTATATATATATAATTAATACGTAAAATTGTTAGAATTTTCAGGATGGACAAGAGTTGGATGAGCCTCGAAAGATGGGATGTCAGATATCACGAGGGAATTAGGAGTTTTGTGGATTTTGTGAAGGCTAATTGTGGAGACACTACACTTCATTATTGCCCGTGTAAAGAATGTAAGTGTTTCAGCGATCGATTTCGATTTCCCATTGATAAAGTCCAGAGGCACCTGAGTAAATACGGGTTTTGGGATAAGTACACTTGTTGGATTTATCACGGTGAAACATCGGTAGCGGGTCTGCATGATCATGGACAATTTGGTGAGAGGGCCAGTCCACGCTATGATCATGGAGATTTTGCTGAGAGGGGCAGTTCATCCTATGATCCAACATCGATGTTAATCAATGATATGTTTCCTCATGAGAGCGGTGTATTTGCTGATGAAGCACCAAATGTCCCTCCCGTCGTTGAGGGTTTCCCCCATATCGAGCCAGTCGAACCATTACCTGGAGCTCATGTCAACACAAGCGGTATGGACAAGTACAACAACCTGATTGCATTGCAACAGACTCCGTTGTACGACGGTTGTAGTAAGACTGTTCTTGAAAGTGTGATGGGAGTGATGCAGCTCAAAATGGAGAACAAAATATCTGTCAAAGCTGTTGATTCTTGGTTAAAGTGGACTGCTTCGCTACTGCCACCCGGTCATCGTCTTCCTACCACTCATCATAAGGTGCGACATATCCTGAAAGATCTTGGGCTTTCCTACATCAAAATTCATGCATGCAGATATGATTGTATTCTCTTCTGGGGAAAAGATCTCGAAAACCTTGAAGCCTGCCCGGTATGTTTTACAGAAAGGTATAAGTTGACTCCTGCAGGCAACAAGAAAGCTGTGAAGATACTTCGATATTTCCCACTTATTGATAGGCTGGAGCGGTTGTTCATGTGTGCTTTCACGGCCGAGGCAATGAGATGGTGGGCTGAGAGGAACTGGCCTGACGATGACACCCTTATACACCCTTCCGACGGAGAGGCTTCGAAGCACATGGTCAGGGAGTTTGATCATTTTGCAGCAGAGGTCCGAAATGTATGGCTAGGGCTCTCATCTGACGGATTCAACCCTTTTGGCAACATGAGTCTTCAATACAGTATATGGCCAGTTATTTTGGTACCGTACAACCTTCCACCATGGATGTGCATGAAGAAGGAATACAATATGCTGACTCTGTTAATTCCGGGCCCGGGTTATCCAGGAAAGTGTCTCGATGTGTATTTGAGGCCTTTGATTGAGGAGCTTAAGTACCTGAGTGAGTGTGGCCACCCCACTCACGATAGGTTCAAAAACGAGATGTTCCAGATGCATGCCATGCTTGTTGGCACCATCCGTGATTTTCTTGCCCGCGGTATGTTGTCGGGCAACGTTACCAGGGGTTACAGGGCTTGTTCAGAGTGCATGACTGTTGATTGTTGCAGTCCTCATTGCAGTAAAATTGTTCAGATACGTCACCGTTGTTGGCTTCCATATGATCACCCATTTAGACAGGATTAAGACGCTTTTGATGGGACTGTGGAAACAGGTGTGGCACCCAGGCGATGGACAGGGGATGAAATTTTGGAAGTGTTGAATGAATATGATTTTGGCCAGCTGAGCAATCATCCTGACATAGTGGCGTCAATTCCAGACAAGCCCGAAAGGTATAAGTTTTGGACACACAAGAGCATATTCTAGGAACTCCCCTACTGGCCCAGGTTGCCTATCAGACATTACCTAGATGTCATGCACATAGAGAAGAATGTGTGTGAAAGTGTGGTGGGCACAGTTCTTAACTTGGAGGGGAAAACAAAAGACATCCCTAAGGCACGTATTGATCTGAAAGCTATGGGACTGCGGAAACATTTGTGGTTACGAGATGGTAAGAGAAAAATGCCGCAAGCTCCTTATACCGTCAAGCCGAAGCATAAGCATGAAATTTTTCGGTGGCTGAGTAATGTCAGGTAAATATTCTTATATATGACTATGCAGTACGGAAATTGGTTTGCCTTTAATTTTTACCGGATTATGGTGATATGCGAGAAATATAATTGTTGCCTATGGCTATATATATATATATACATGCAGGTATCCTTATGGTTTTGCAGGAAATATAAGCAGGTGTGTTAACTACCGAGACAATAAGATGTACGGATTAAAGAGTCATGACTGCCATGTACTGCTTCAACGCCTTTTCCCTATTTTCATTCGAGGGTACCTGCCCAAGGAGGTGGTGGAGCCGTTGGTGGCCTTGTCAAGATTCTTTCAGAAGTTATGCACCAGGGAAGTTAAAAAATCAGATCTCAGGGAGATGCAAGATGACATCATTTTTATCATGTGCAAGCTTGAGAGGATATTTCCGCCAAATTTTTTCGACATGATGCCTCACCTAACGATTCATCTTCCTGAACAATTGTTGCTTACCGGTCCCGTACACTACACTTGGATGTATCCCATGGAAAGGTACATTTGGTTTGCCTCTGTTTTTATATGTAAAGTCTTAGTTTTACCCCTTTTAACATGCACTTGTTAACTTGTAGACAATTGGGAGCCTACAAGGACTATGTGAAGAATAAATATGCACCTGAAGGGTGTATCGCTGAAGCATATGTTGCGCACGAGTGTGTCACGTACACCAAAGTGTATTTGGGAGCGCTTGAGGACCCCCAACAACAGATGCTGATAGATGAACCTCAGTTCAACCTTTCTATCATCTCCAATGACGTTGTAGTACAGGGAAGCTTGCCAAAGTCGTACAAGTTGGATGAAAATGAGGTAGTCATTGCCCACTGGTCGGTACTGATTAATTGTGAAGAAGTACAATATTGGAAAAATTATCATCTTCACTGCCCTGCTATTGCCGGAAACGTTGATTACCACAACAGGACGTTTGCAAACTACTTTGGTCCATGGGTAAGGGTATATGTGTATATGTCTTTTTTTTATTGCCATTTTCCTTATATAGCATGTGTGTACGTACGTGGTTTTGTGGTTTCTATGTTCATAATGTCTTGTGTGGTTTCTTATCGTTTTCAGATGAACCATGTAGCAGATGATGGTTACCCAGAGTGGTCAAACAAATTGAGGGTCCTTGCGATGAAACCGATAGCTTCAAAAGTTTACTCGATGTGTCAGGTCAATGGCGTGAAATTTATATGTGAAAATAGAGACGACCGACTGAAAACACAGAATTGTGGGGTGATGGTCCATGGTGGGCAGGATGGCGTTGACTATTACGGTGTCCTTCATTCAGTTGTTGAACTAATTTATGGGAACCGCATAAAAGTGCACTTGTTCAAGTGTAGATGGTTTGATACTAGCCCGGAGAACACAAGGACCGATCAGCACGGAACATTTTCGGTGAATACTGCTACTACCTGGTATGAAGAAGACCCTTTCGTTCTTGCCTCATCAGTAAAACAAGTGTTTTACCTGGACGATCTTCTTAACAAAGTCCCGTGGAAGGTGGTTAACCATGTTGCTCATAGAAACATATACAGTGCTGCCACACTTGGTGATACCGCAGATGATGAGGAAGTTACTGCATACCAAGAGCCGAACGCTTTTGACATTCCGGAATCATCTACGATTCGCCTTAATAATGTGAGATCTGGGAGTGTGGTTCGAATTACTGGAGCAGAACTTCTCGATGTTAATCCATATGAAGTTGACGTTGATTCAGATGACGAGGAGAGGCACATATTGCCAGAGGTTACCTATGAAACCGAGTCAGACTCAAGTGATGACGATGATTACGATTATCATCCTTAGTACGTTAATGATGTAGTCGGAAATTGTAGACGGAAATAGTAGACGGAAATTGTAGTCGTTAATCGTAGACGGAAATTGATAATGGAAATTGTCGTCGTTAATCGTAGACGGAAATTGATAATGAAAATTGTAGTCGGAAATCGTAGAAGGAAATTGATAATGGAAATTGTAGTCGGAAATCATAGACGGAAATAGTAGACGGAAATTGTAGTCGTTAATCGTAGACGGAAATTGATAATGAAAATTGTAATCGGAAAATGTAGCCGGAAATCGTTGACGGAAAATGTTGTCGGATATTCTTCGGGAAATAATGACATTACCAACGAGTTATAAGCAACTCGTTGGTAATGACATTACCAACGAGTTATAAGCAACTCGTTGGTAATGACATTACCAACGAGTTAACTCGTCGTTGGTAATGTCATTACCAACGAGTTCCTTCAACTCGTTGGTAATGTCATTACCAACGACTTATAAGCATGTCGCCGGCAATGTCTTCTGGATAGAAACCCCCCAGCTCGACCCCGAGCTGTATTTCTCAAAATCCTCTCCTCCTCCCCTCCTCTCAAATCGGTCCGGCTTCACCTCTAGCTCACCTCTAGCTCACCTCCTCCTCCTTATCCTCTCCCTCTCCTCCTCCTTATCCTCTCCTCCTCCTCTCCCTCTCCTCCTCCTCCTCCTCTCCCTCTCCTCCTCCGAAAATCTCCTCCTCCCCTCCCCTCTTCCCCTCACAATTGTAGTAGGCAAAGCATTGTAGTGGTTAACCATGGCAGGTCCTCTTTCTCTCTCTCTCTCCCTCTCTCTCTCTCTCTCTCTCAATTTTTAATTATTTTTTTGTATGTGTATGTGTATGTGTATGTGTAAATTAATTGTGTATGTGTAAATTAATTGTGTATGTGTATGTGTATGTGTAAATTAATTAGGGTGCTAACTTGGAAATTAGGGTGATAAGTTGTAAATTTATATGCAATGTATATATATGTGATGTATATATATGTGAAAATTAAACCTAATGAAGATGCATGATGTATATATATGTGTGTGTGAAAAATGTGAAAAATTAATTAGGGTTTGTGATTTGGATGAATATGTGAAAATTAAATTTAATTAAGATGCATGATGTATATATATATATACATCGAAAATGTATATATGATAATTTAGGTGATATAGTTGTTAATTAATCGTATAAATGAAGGTGAAAATCGGGATCGGAACGGTTTAGAACCAGAACGGTTTTAAACCGGAACCACGCGGAACCGGAACCCTTTGGAACCGGAACTGTTTGTAACCAGAACCGTTATGTTACAAACGTTTCCAGTTACAAACAGATCCGGTTTCTAACGGTTCCGGTTCCAAACCGTTCCGGTTCCGATTTGTTATTGAACCGAATCCATGACTATTACGGTGTCCAGGAGGTTTGGCGGCTAATTGGCTTCGGAGAGGTTCCCGAAATAGTGGAGGGAACAGTAGTCAAGCTTCCTCCTCGCCCGAAGTTAGCAACACGCCCAGTGGGCCAATGATGACTGCTCGCACGAGAGCCTTGCTAGAGGCGCGAGCTGAGGAGGAAGCTGCACGATCAAGAGCCGTGGAACCGGAAGTCAAGGCTCGAGCCTCAGTCTCCAGACGCTCAATCAGCAGACGTCCCTCCGGTGGCAGAGCCTCAGACGAGCGACAGTCAACGGGAGCATCAGAAACTCCCTCAATCCGAATGCCCCATATTCGCCCGGTGCCTACTCCCGTTTCACGGGAATCATCTGAGGCACATGGTAGTGCTGGTGCCTCATCGTCCAGGCCTCGTCTATCTCCGCCATCCGGTCTCTTCCTACCCGACGAGATTCCTGTCATCCCTGAATTCGATGATAGGGGGATGCCTGTTTATGTTGAAGGACGGCCGGAGTTCCTGACCGTGGAGGAAGTGTATAACTTCCTCCCGTTCGATCCCGTGTATCGTTGGAGTGTGAGGTGCACCAACCAACAAATGGACGATGCAGGTAAATTTTATTTAACATCAGATTGATTACTTAATTATTACTTAAGACTTGCGATAGGTTCAATTAATGATATCAATTTGTTGACATTGTATTATTAGGCAATTTCGTCAATGGGACTGGAAAACGGAAAGGGGCTAGAGGCACCTGCACCGGGAAGAGACTTGAGCAGGCCACCGGTGGAAGGAAAACGCCCATAAGGGCCAATGAGGATGGCGAGGTGATCGAGGCATTCGACACCACGCGCAAATATGTCAGCATGGCCGGTGCGATCGTGCGGGACAAGGTCCCAATGCTTTGGCCAGATTGGGAATCTGTGCCTATCTACGGGAAGATGCAAGTGCATAATGCACTCAGTGTGAGTAAAATCGTATTTTCATTACGTAAATTTTACATTTATTAATTAAGTCCAAATAAATATATAATTTTACCTTTTATATATTCATATTGCAGGTGTGGTTTGACGTGGATGAAATTCTTATTCACACGTGGGTAGAGCGTCAACTACATATGAGGTGATGTGCTTCGACTTATTTGAATATATATCGAGTTAGATTTTTGTTTATCAAGTGTTTTAATATCTCTAACTTTTTTTCCTTGTTTTAATATAGGTATAAAGAGTGGAAGAACGAGCTTTCTTCCCATTACACTGTATACAAGGAGCTAGGCCGAGGTTCTATCCCTAGCGAATTCCGGTTTAGGGAGTACGAGTGGCTGTGGCTGATAGCCCACTTCGAGCACCCCAAAGCTCAGGTATGCATCCTTAATATATCTTACAAGCATAATGTATCGTATTAGATTGAAATAGTTAGTTACTAATTTTTTTCCATATGTTTATCAAACAAGGCGATTTCGAAGATGAACCGGGCGAATAGATTGAAAAACACCAGGGCCCATCATGCAGGTTCACTCAACTACATGGGTTGGTCGACTAAGGCGCAGCAACAATAAGAAGTGAACCCCTTGGTGTATATTCATCAGAAGTTCTATCCGCAGTGCCCTGACGAAGCGGTAAGTCTTTCGCCTCTCCATGTGTTAATAAAACTATGATTACGATATTAATAGATTTTGTTAGTTAATACGTTGTTCATTTTCGCTTTTCAATTAGGCGAGAGTGGAGGAGGCGACTGCAGAAGTGACAATGAGTATAGCTCGGACTAACCATCCTGACTGCTCCGAGGAAGAAGTCACCCAGTATGCCTCTCAGATCGATCCGCTTGATCCCCCGATAGCGGCTCAGATCATGGCAAAAGCGTGCGGGACTGGAAAGAATACCTACTACTGTAGGGGAATGGGCTCGGCGGGCGAAGGAGTATTGAAAACCACTTCACAATACTCTACCGGGTCAAGAAGTTCATCTTCTAGTCGTAACCTCGCAGCGGAGCTTCATAGGACGCAGAGAGAGTTGGAGGAGCAAAAGAGGCAGATGGCCGAGTACCAAAACATGGTCCAGCAGCAGACACAGATGCAGGCTCAGATGTACACATGGATGCAGACGATGTACGAGGCTCAGACTACTGGACAACCGTTCCCCACACCTCCCCCGGTCCCGGTCCCTCCGTTCCCTAGCTATCCACCACCACCACCGCACCAGTCAACGCCAGAGCAAGACCAAGGTAGCCACCAGAATTCAAATGAGTACATGGATTACTTCGACCCTGACCCGCAAGTTCCTCGACCCTGACTTGTAGTTGTAGTTAATTTTCGTATCGTCGTTGCTATTTGTACTGTACGTTGGACATTTATGTGTACTGTTGAACTTGTATGATTGTACGGTTTATGTCTTTCAATGAAGGTTCTGGAATTGGGCCCAATCCAGAACCGCGTTTTTTTTTCAAAATTTTTCCAGACATTGCCGCGTCCTCTTCCTGCTCGTCTTCTTCATCTACCTCATCGATAATCTCATCTTCAGTTAGATCTGTACAACCATCAGGCATGGGTAACCGTTCACCATCTTGAACTAGGTCCATTATATCGGAGCGAATGACAGAAATATTAGGCTCTTGATAGGCAGGAATGTCTCTTTCTGGTTCAGTAGCATCTTCAGTCGTCGCCGGTGTCCCTTCAATTGTCTCTGTATTCCATATTCCTCGGTGAGAGATATGGTTCACTATTTTCCACCCTTCACCGGCTTTCGGATCGTCGAGATAGAACACCTGCCGAACTAAGGTGGCGAGAGCGAAAGGCTCATCCTCATACCAGCTAGAGTTTGTATCAACTGATAATAGTCCCAGGTCTTCCTTTGTACGCTTGAACAATCTGCACTTGAATAGGAAAACGTTGACATCATTCCCGTAACATAGCTGAACCACATATACAATAGCCCCGTAATATAGATCATTGTCTTTCCCAACCGCTACCTCACTGTTTTGTGTTCTTCTTCCTTCGTCTTGAGCCAGTGAATGGAACTTTACACCGTTCACAAAACATCCGGGATAAATATAGTGTTTAACCGGCTTCTCTGCTAGCAAGTGCTTTGGCCATGACCACCACCCCCTGTGGTTTTCAGATTTTTGCAGATCAATCATCTTCGAAAAAGGGCAAATTAATATAAGGGTTTACTTGTATTTAAATAATTAATACCGAGATGTACGTACGTACCCATTGGAAGAAATAATCGGGAAACTTCTTCTTAACCATTTTCTCAATCCACGCCGAACTCTTGTTTTGATTTAACGCCTGAAGCCTCTCCCTATATGACATCATGTACGGCTCAACTTCGTCACAGTCTCGCAACACTACCCAATGTGCCTCAATAAGTTCTTCCCGTGTTAACGATTCCTTTAATACTCCTCTAAACGGTCGGACGACATTGGTGACGACAGAAAGATTGATGCGGGCACTGCGATCGGAGGCAGTGGGAGGGGGTGGATCTTTGAGGTACCTGTTGCAGTAAGTAACACACTCATGCATTAGGTATGTCTCTGCTATGGAGCCATCCGGGGCCGACCTTTTTTTGACGAATGACTTATACTGTCCAAGTTTTCTACAAAATCAAACATACACATTACATAAGTACATATAGCTAGCCAGTATATATATAATCTCCAGTGGAACAAATTAATTAATTAGTTGTACGTACCTTTCTTGAGGATACATCCAAGTGTACTGGACCGGACCAGAAATGAGCACCTGTTCGGGCAGGTGGATCATTAGGTGAATCATGATGTCAAAGAAAGCAGGGGGGAAAATCCTCTCTAGTTTGTAAATGATGTGCACAATTTGTTGTTGCAATTCCACCACATCCGACTTCTGTAATTCTCTGGCGCATAACCTCTGCCACCACCTGCACAATGCCACTATTGGTTCTACGACGTCCCGAGGCAAGTATGGTCGAATTACCACTGGAATCAGACGTTGCAGCATAACGTGATAGTCATGTGTCTTTAGACCAACAAACTTGTGTTGCACCTCGTCCACTGCTCCAATTATAGTTGCTGCATACGTAGCCGGATAACGAACGCCCTTAAACCAGTGAAATACAGAACATCTAAGCGTCGGCTTCACTGTGTAAGGTGCATCTGGCATCTTGTTGTACACTCCTTTCCTATCCCTCCTCAACCACAAGGGACGACGTAGATTCATTGATTCCAGATCTTTGCGCGCTTTGAGAGTATCTTTAGTCTTGAACTTAATACCGAGAATTGTTCCCACCACGCTGTCGCACACATTCTTTTCTATGTGCATCGCGTCCAAGTTGTTCCTCAGCTTCAACTTCGACCAGTAAGGGAGTTCAAAGAATATACTCTTGTGATCCCAATAGCTCAGATCATGTGGAGGAATTGGATTGCATTTCTTTACATCCGCGTCATTGGTCAACACACCAAAGTCGAAATAGCTCAACCTCTCTAAAATCTCTTCGCCCGACCAACTACGGGGTTTAGGATTGTTCTCTACCGTACCGTCGAAATGAGCTTCATCCTGTCGCCACGGGTGGTCGTGAGGAAGCCATCTACGGTGACCCAAGTAACACACCTTCCCCGCGTGCCAACTAGAGTTCACGTCGTCCAAGCATATAGGACATCCATTATATCCTTTTGTCCTGCAGGCTGCCAACATCCCATAAGCTGGAAAATCGCTGATCGTCCACATTACGGCAGCCCTCATCGTGAACATCGTGTCAGTGAATTTGTCGTAAGTTGGGACTCCATTTTCCCACAACAGTTTCAGCTCGTCGATCAAAGGTCTGAGGTAGACATCTAAGCACTTCGATGGAGATTTAGGACCTGGAATTAGTACGGTAAGGAAATTAAATTCCTTGTTCATGCACATCCACGGAGGCAAGTTGTACGGCATAAGAATAACTGGCCAAGTGCTTACGGCGGAGCTATTACTTCCCCAAGGATTGAATCCGTCTGTAGATAGGCCGAGTCTAACATTTCTAACCTCTGAAGCAAAGTCTCCAAATTCTCTGTCGAAATGTTTGAAACCCTCCCCATCCGCGGCGTGTCGCAGGACATCGTCATCTATTCGCTTTTCTGCGTACCACCGCATCGCCTCTGCTGTGTGTAGAGACATGTACAGGTGCTGCAATCTGGGAATCAAGGGAAAATATCGAACAACTTTCACAGGAATTCTCTTTTTCGAACTCTTCCTATTCAATTGGAATCTGCACTGGCCACATACGGGACAATAGTCCAACTCTTTATACTCTTTGTAAAATAGCACACAATCATTCGGACATGCGTCAATTATCCTGTACTTTAGGCCGAGGCTGCTCAGGATATTTCTAACCTTATAATGAGATTTAGGAAGGTTGTGATCATCAGGAAGCAACTTACATATTTGCTCCTGAATTTCGTCAAAAGCACTCACTGACATTTTTTGCTTCACTTTTATCTTCATTTGCTCCATCACATATTGCAACACATTCTCTCGACATCCAGGGAACACCGGGGTCTGCGCTTCAAGTAGCATCCGGTTGTACTTTTCCATCTCACTGGTGTCAGTGGCCAAGCTAGCTGCGGGGAATGTGTCATCATGCTCATTAGTGGTACTGTAACCTCCGTCTTGGTGTTGGTGTCCACCATGACTACATCCCGGAAACGCATCATGGACCAAATCTGCAGTTGGGTTGCAAGCTGGGGGTCCGGCACCACTGCCGTTGGATGAGGCACCATGGTAACTGTACCCTGAGCTGAAGTCTGCTGCGCTGAACTCTACTGCTTCGCCATGCTCGCTCCATGTAGTGTAACTCCACATCATACCATTTTCGTACAGGTGTTGCACCATAACATTAACCTCCGCATACTGACAATTAAGACATTTCTGACACGGACACCTGAAACGTTTCTTTCCCTGACCATGTTCTATCGCAAAATTCACAAATTCGCTAATTCCATCCATATACCGGACATCACATCTATTCTTCAACTTCATCCAACTCTTGTCCATACTGCTACAAAATATTATAATTAATTAATTATTACATATATATATATATATATTAGTCCATTAATTTATGCTTAATTATACGTACTCGATCTACATCGATCCATCAATTACATACGTACGTAATTTAATCGATCTGTACATATATATAGCTAATTAACATCCTTGCATGTCGTATATATGTACGTACGTTTTCACTAAATATATATTAATTAAGCAAATTTTAACTGCGTACGTACCTGTTGGCCTTCTCGATATCTGTAGGTTAATTAAGCTACCTAGCTAGTCAGCGAAGATCCCTGGCCTTATCGATCCTGATTCTTCTCGGCTTTCTAGCTAGCTCCCTTCTCCTTCTGATCCCTTCTATCTCTCCTTCAAATGGAATGAATTCAGTTTGGCATCGGGCTTATATATAATGCTTCACTTAGATGACGGAGGTGTCGGTACGTCGTCTAAGTGGAAGTACGTTACGTACTCGGACGATGGCGTGTCGGTCCGTTGTCCAGGTGATCACCTGGACGACGAAGAATACAATATCCGTCGTCCTTGTGATCACCTGGACCTCGGAGAATACTCCGAGGTCCAGGTGGTCACCTAGACGATGGAGAATACAGTCTCCGTCATCCAGGTGATAACCTGGACGACGGAAAATTATCCGAGGTCCAGGTGATCACCTGGACGACGGAGATGGTATTCTCCGTCGTCAAGGTTTTACTTGGACCACGGAGCCTTTTCCGTCGTCCAAGTGTCACTTGGACCACGGAACAATTACGTTTCCGTGGTCTAAGTGCTGTTTTCTTGTAGTGTGTAGAATCAGTCAATCTCATCTCAGATTATAGGGTGTCCCGCTCGTATCCGAGTAATACTTCAGCCTAATGGATGCTACAAGATGGGAATAACAAAGCTGGAACATAATCACTTATTAAGTCCTAAGAAGTCAAACGTATAATACAACACAAAAGTATTGATCCACACTCAAAAGCCAGGTTGTTTGATAATGATGAGGCTTGTATTTGTTTAACCCAAAAATTTTTTAGCTGACTTGAGAGATTTCTCAGACTGTCTCTTTTCTTCGATTGTGCTTCGTGCGCTGGTGTGTCACCGTCTCACGACAGAATGTTGAATTTGTATGCTAGCAGCTACTGACTTCTTGATTAAGCGATTTATATGAGGAGAGCACAAACCTCGCATGAATGGATCCTTCTTGCCTAGTGACCTAAGACTTTCTGGTTTCGTGTCTCTAACTGAGTCACGGAAATCGATACTCCACACTCCTCCTGTTGTAAAGTAGAGCAATCCCCATGACCGAGTGTTGGGAACACTAGGTGTTGCTTCCTTGAACCTTGAAACTCTCAATCTTCCTATTGACAAGCTTCTTGATCACCGGTTGCAGGTTTTTGCGTCCCTGAATCGCAAGAAACTCACGCTCTTCGGGTGACAACTCTCTTGATCGTTGGTTGCAAGAGTTTTCTTGTAGAGAGAATGATAGTTTGCTGAGAGCAAAATATGTATTTGATCGATGATCTTTTTCTAATCGCTTTCCACTTCTTTATATAGAAGACTGTAGTTGTATTTCACTTTACGTGAAACTCTTTGATATTAGTAATTAGACTCTTAATACAACTCTATGTACTCAATAGAGCTTATCCGATATTTATAGATATCTCTTATAACAATCCTAACCACTATAGGAAATGTTAGATAAAAATAAGCCGCATGGATCAGCTTTCCGTATTTTTTCCATGAAGCCCATTTCGATATGGATCTGGTATATTTCACACGGCTGGCTCGCAAAACTCAGCCCTCCAACCCCAATAAAAAATATTTATTTCGGGCCCAAACATTGCCCCTCAAGCTTTGAGATTAAATCTATGCAAATGAAAAGGCTTAATTGTATTACCAAACGACATGCCGCTTATACCAAACGGTAACTTTTTGCACAAGCGTTACGTCGTCTCTTCTCTCCTGAAAAGTTGTGCCACTTCAGTTGACGTCACATAAAAAGCACACGCATGCGTCAATCCTTACTTCCAACATAAAATCCTTCTTTATTCAAACTTTAAGCTTCCTCCAAAAGCTAAACTTTTATCCCTTTGCGCCGCCATCAATTTTCGGTTATTCAACATGCCGCCCCAAAAAGAAAAATTTCCAGAAATTACCAAAATTGAGGCAAACCGTCTCACCGCCGATATCTACGCTGTGTTAGCTCGCAAACTTTTATCCCTTTGCGCCGCCATCAATTTTCGGTTATTCAACATGCCGCCCCAAAAAGAAAGATTTCCAGAAATTACCAAAACTGAGGCAAACCGTCTCGCCGCCGATATCTACGCTGTGTTAGCTCGCAAACTACCAGGTGCTACTCTCACTCTTAGAGTTACATTCAAGGGCACCTGCCGCCTAGGCCCATGCCTCAAAACTCCAATCGACGCAGGGCTCTTCCCTGTACTCTGCCGTCCTTATTGCAACTCAGCACTGATTTTCCAAGATAACCCGAAAGCAAACCCCATGGGATGGACAAAGAAGGATACTTCTTGCTCAATCGGCAAATGGCCCAACACCTCCGAGAAAGACCGTGCCTGGTATACCAATCGCCGAAAACTGGACTTGATTCGATGGCAAGCGACCGACAGTGATCAACTGCTTGACCTCTGCTTCACACTCCCCAGTGGTGGAAATCACGCTCCCTTCGCCACTGCCATGGGTTTCTGTGACTTGGCCTGCAACTGCTTTCGCCTGCCCTGTGGCGATGTAAGTATCACTCTTCTTGATCTTTACGTTATATTCAGATTCCCATCGCCAATCCCATCTGGAAGCAAGGCGATCATATCAAATGTACTATTTATGCTGATCTTCATCGCCCGCTTCTTACTCTGCCTGGACCAACGTATTCATCAACGACCAGACCGATCAAGGAGGGATCGTCTTCCTTGAATTCTGGCTATCCAAATACATTTTTTGCCCTTCTATTCAAAAGGTAAACAAATACTGGGCCAACCTCGCCGAACGTCTTTTCGAGGGAACAAAATTAGGTCTTGCACAGTCTATCCTTGCTAGCATTTATCGCAGCTTAAGGTGGACTGTACTTTCGCGACTCGACCTCAACCAACCAGGACCACTCTGGATGGTAGATATATGGCTTTGAATGTACTTCCCCATTTCCCGTCATCCCAAAATCCTACCATTCGAGAGTGACGTAATTCTGGGGAAGACTCTGGCAACCACCAACTCCTTTGACGGGTGGATGTACCAGACATGCTTTGCTACCTTTTGCTTGAATTTAGAATTTCTTGAGGCTGCAGTCGACGTCATCTTAAGTCGCAACTTCCCTGAAGACCTCGATACTAGCTTCCTTCCTTCGCCAGAACAAGACAACCTGGCGAGAGTCATTTTTCTTCAGTGCAACACCAATGACGACCTACCGGTTCCTGATCCTTCCACCCCTGGTCATGAACTATATGCTCCAAACCACTTCGCCAGACAACTTGAGTTATCTCAGCGTGCCCATATGCCTCTTATTTTCTTGGTGAACTGCTACAACATTTTGGCGAGCCTTTTCTCGTCCCGATCCCACTGACTTGATCGATGACCACTATGGCTTCCCTTTGGTAATGCTTCCTGAGAAAAACTTTGAGCATCCTATTACGCCATCCCTTCACATGACTACCCACTATTTGGCCTGGAAAGTCCATTTTTGGGACGGGATCAAACGTAAGCCACCACTGGCCTTATTTGTTGCTATCTTCCGTAATTTTACGAAGCATTTCACAGATGATTCTCACTAACAATTGCTACACACGGTCCATGAGGATACTGATGACACCCCTTAGCCAGCGGTATGTCACTTTACTTACTCATTCTCCTTGCTAAATTATTGCCATAGATTTTGGCAATACCGTTACATTACTTTAATCCATTTTCTTTTTACTGGATTTGAACAGCATTCTAATGAAACTAGAGCCCAAGTTGCAACTGGTGATGAAGAGCTTTGTCAGAGAATGGAAGAAGAACAAGAAGAACTCCCACGTACGGTAAGAATTCTATTCTTCAAGTACTTCACCATTTTAAGCCTTCAAATATTCTCATTCTCTTGATTCATTCTAGCGATCTCGTAAGCGGGCTTGAACCAGCTCAACAATCGATGGCTCTCACAAATGCAAGCACTGCCACCTTGAGGCTATTATTGAGGATGATTCAGAGGAACAAAATGCAAAGTGAACTTCCTCGCCAAACCTTAATCGAGCCAACCGATTTTGTGGAAACAACAACTCTCCCACCACCGCCAGAGACTCAACCCATCGCTGTTGTTCCATCCCTACCGACTAACAATGTCTCTACCGAGCAACCACATGAGTTGGTTGAAATCCGGCTCTCACCTTTTTCGAAGGTAAGATAACTTAATTAATCGTTTAGCATCCTGGACAACTTTCAGTTTACATTATTCCGCTTCTAATCGTCCTTTGTCCTTAGGACTCATCATTAATGAGGAAAGCGCCGCTCTTGATACTGATGCTGCTACCACCGAGAACGCTCCCAGTCCTTTGGTGAACATTTCGAGCCCGTTCATCTTTGAATCTGCTCTAGACGCCCGACTGCCCATCTGTCAATATTTCCTGGATTTTGCTGAGGACTTCGAGGATCAAACCGCCATAAATGAAGGCGGTGTTACTTCCTTTTATTATCATTCCTTACGTTACACTCTGGAGGAATAACTAGCCATGGCAGAAAGGCGCATAGTGCCGATCTTTAGCCTAGAATTCTTAAGCAAGCCTTCCGCTCTGGAGGAACGAGTACTTGACATTTTGCACTCCCCTGAATCACATATGGTTAGCGAGCCTAAGATATGCTCACCATAACAACCTTTTCGCATTTTACACATTGCATCAACCTTTATTCTGAATCAAGTATGTTACCTTCTACCACTTCTGGTGCTCAGACTGCTGTACAAGACTGTTCAACTCCTTTTGCGATAGTTACTTTACTTTATGCCACTGGCAACCGAGAAGTGTCTCCGTGGGCCTCGTCATCTTCATGTCCCGCCAGCCAAGTAGCCGCTCTTCGGGACCAAGCTCTGAGTTTGGAAGAACTGTCTGTCAAGCTTGAAGTCTTAAGTCCCATCTCAGCTGACATTACTCTCTCCCGAGCCGTTCTCAAGGAATTCTCTCAGGCCAAGTTGGATTCATTTGAGGACATCAACGACTCCCTGGATAGAGTCAGCAACCTGGAAAGAACTATCCCTAGTGAACTCCTTGATACTATCTCTGAGTTCGAGCAGGACCTCCGCGAGCTCCATAAGCTATACAGTCATCAAGATGACCTAAAGCATAGAGTGGACCGCAAGCAAGAGATGGTAATCGAGATGGCCAACCAATTACAGTAAGATCATGATTAAGTCCAAGAGATCTTGAAGAATGCTTCGATCAAGAGGGAAATTCTGGCCGCTAAGGAAGCTGAACTAGCAATTTTTCAAACCGAAGTGGACCTCTTGCGTGCTGACGCTAATTCTATCCATGCCAACACTTAGCAGCTTTTGGACGAAAGCTCCTGTTGTGCGAACCAACTCGCAGAAGCCGAGGACGGTGCGTCAGAGCTTCTGGACTCATATAGCCTGGCCTGGACAGACTTTTAATTCTTCAAGGTGGGATTGGAAAAGAAAGCTCTCTTGGTATTATTGCGATTCATTCGGGTTCTAAACATATTACTGGGCCTCGGATATAGGTCTGCTATGGATCACTCAATAGTAGTAGGCTTGTTAAAGAAATTACCTGCCCCCTTACCACTGTTGTTTAACTTTAATGGTTTTTAATTTCAAACTTGGAATTTATAACGTGTTGTCCCATCAGTCAAATCTTTAATATACGTTTAACTGCCCAAAAAATCTTTAACTATGGCTCCTTCATCTCGGAGTAGATAAACCACCATGTTGCTCAATCTCTTATAGACACGTGTCATTCATCAACGGGTGCGTTTAATCCCGAGAGTATTTACCGCTATGGTTCAATGTATTACTTCTCCTATGAAGGCCATTTTCATTCTTTACTGCTATTCACATCTTCAAAGCCTTCTTGTTCGATGAAGTCCATTTTTTTTGTATTTGCTCTGGCTCTGGCTTCAAGAGAAACCTTCAGATATAATCCTCTCACACTAGATAGTGATATCCATGTCCAAACCTGGACTAGATAGTGATATCTATGTCTAGGTGATTCCTTGACGGAGTCACCCTAAGTATGTACAGGGTGACAAAGTCTAAACGATGGGGATGACTTTGCACTCTCTTTCTCGCCAATGACTGATCCATTTTTCTGTGCATAGAGGCTGCAGGTTCTATGAACGCGGACGTTTTGGAGAGGAAAGATAGAGAGTTCAACCCGGGGTAGGGAATCACATGCCAACTTGCTTCCGACACTCTTTTTTGGCTGATGAACTAGTTTCCTTAGCACTTCAAATCCTCTTTCTTTTGGCTCTTGAGGTCCTTCTCCATGTATGCATATTTGATACATGTACCCAGAGACTGGTTATCAACTGTTTGAGAATTTAGAGGAATAGAAGCTAT
Organism: Geum urbanum; assembly: GCA_946800695.1. Taxonomy (NCBI): domain Eukaryota; kingdom Viridiplantae; phylum Streptophyta; class Magnoliopsida; order Rosales; family Rosaceae; genus Geum; species Geum urbanum. The sequence goes on from OX327003.1 coordinate 6,836,950, forward strand.
TTTCCCCTTTTTGTTTCTGTTGCTAATCATAACCTATCTTCTTATGGTATCGAAGCTTAAGGTCGCAAAGCCTTTGTAATTTTGTGTTTCAATGTAACCTGTTTGTATTCCAAGAAAAGAGTTGCTTTATGCAAACATTGTTCATATTGATAAACTCAAACACTGTTTGTATATGAATTTGGCCACAGAAGTTGGCAAATATAGACTAACAACTATCCATTGACAACAGACTTAGCCACAGAAATTGGCTATAAAATGCAAACTTTTACTACAACTGGTAGCCACAGAAATTGGCCCCTAGAGAAGTCTCTATGTCATCCTACATTATGCCCCTTCAGTCCATTTAAGCGGGGACTTTTCTTTGAGCCTGTATGGACTGAATTACTTTGTTGCTGGCGGGTCATCGTATTCCCAAACTGGTTGTAAATATGGCTTGAGAAAACGGCCATTGATGGGGTTAGCATGGATTATACCATCTCGATCACGTAGGCGCACAGTCCCTCTCTCGAGAAGGTGATCTATGAGGTAAGGACCTTCCCACTTTTCAGACCATTTGCATCTGCCGTCAATTTTCTCGCCAATGGGCAGGATTACACGCCAGACTAAGTCTCCTTATGCAAAGCTTTTGCCCCGTGTGCACCTGTCATAAGCACGTGATACTCTTCACACACCGTGGACCACCATTGTCCATCCGGATTTCTCAAAATCCATATATAACATAAAACTCAAGGCTTACAAGAAATCCAGAAGATATTCAGGAGTATAACTCAAACTGAACAACACTACACAAGTATTCAGAGCGACTTTTAATTACAAAATATACAAGACTAGCAGGTTACATTAGGAACATACTAGAAGGAAAGTGTGATTTGAACTCTAAGCCTCCTGCAATGACATGCAACCACGGGAAAGATACTGCAATCTGGGCGGCGAAAACCGAAAAGCCCAGAGAAAAGCATATAAATAATAAAACAGTTAGAGTGAGTGGACATACATCATAATATGCCGCATACATAAATCCAACATGCTTTTCACAATAAATGCACATAAAATCATGCGAGTCAAAACAAACAAACCCAGGTCAAGTGCTCACAAGTCATAACTCTCCTGGGTACTGTGTGTGTAGGCAGTGACTTGAGTACGTTTCCCTCAAGTTACAATACGCCCGGGTCAAGTGCTCACAAGTCGTAACTCGCCCGGGTACTATGTATCACGGGTCAGGTGCTCACAAGTAGTAACCTGCCCGGAGCATCTCGGGGATCAGCCGAGAGGCCATAGCATCGATGCATCATATATCCATACTTAGTGTAAAAACAAATCACATGTGCCTCCAAATCAATGTATGCTCATAAAATTCATAATCATAAATGCATACTCGTAAATGCATAATCGTAAAACATACTCAAAGACTCGCAAATCCACTGTGAAAATCAAAGTTTGAAAATCAACGTGTGATAAAATGTCCACTCACAGGTAACAGCTAGCCCTGAGGCCCGGTGGAAGATCCCTCGCCAAACACTCTATCACAATCACCCGAATAACAGGGATACGATCAATACATATTCGATTTCAACATACGGAGCAAATACGTCAAGAACCCCACGTTCTCGAAAAGTGTATCGCTTGAAATATTGACGAGGATAACAAAATTCCCAAAATACACCCAAATAACCATCGTCCCAACTTAACACACCCAAATCAACTCGAAAACCTCACGACTACGATCGGGGCGCGATTATGAGCAAAACGACATAAAAATCTCTGAAAACTCAAATGTCAACCCCTCGCCGGAGCTCCGCCGTTGACCGCCGGCGCGGCGCCAACAAGGACCAACTCCGGCGAACCATACCTCAAAACATTCATCTCCTCAAGCCCAATACTTTTCCCTTCTACCTCCAAGGCCAAAACACACCACATCGGCCGGAATTCCCTCCGGTCACCACCACGAACCACCTAAAACCTCAACCAATTCCAAATCAAACAACCCAGAAAGTAACAAGGGGTTGAGGGGAACCTAACCCCCACCAACCTGACACCAAAACTCGCCAGAAACTGCCACCCGATTCCGGCAAATTCCATGAATTTCAACAAGCTCAAACTCCCTCAAAACTCAACCAATTCTCACAAATAAATACATGAAACAATAGGAAATCAAGACAGCTTTCCAACCATACCAAGAACATGGCTGGAGGTGGCCAGAATCGTCGGGTCCGACGGCAGCAAGAAAACGGGTCAGTGGAGCAAAACGGGTCAACTTGAGTCAATTTGGTCAAACTCGGTCCAAATGTGTGATTTTCCAATTTTTACGACTATTCAATATTTATACATCGCGAACCGACCAAACCCACGACTTAGATAACTCCAACACAATCGGATAAGTACGACTAACTCGACGACAATTTCAAATATTTATTTTATATTCCCCGATTATCCGAAAAATCCTCCAAAACCTCCTACAAACTCAAAATCAAATCCTCTACAATTTCCGCGTAGGAACTCAAACCATATTCTTGCCCGATAATTTAATCATTAACAAACCACATGTGTACAAACAACTTGCGATAACCACTATTCATGCCGATAATCATATACTCAAAGTTCGGTTCATTACAACTATAGCTGACAACCATTTTTATGTCGTCGGCTATAGTTTTTATCTAAACAGATCGGGCAGTAGCTCAACCATTGAAAAAAGTTGGAGGAGGAAAACTCAAAACACACTCAAATTATTGGGTGTTGTCAGTAGTTGTCCAAAATAAATTCATGAAGCTATTTCCCGCTATATAGGTACGTGTATATATATATATGAATTTTGTACATTGAGTTGATTTAATTAATTAGATGAAAACATATATGTATACATTTTGGAGATTAAGTTGATTTATGTGTGTTATATATATAAATTTTGGAGATTGAGTTGATTTAATTAGATGAAAATATATATGTATGTGTGTTTATATGTTAATTGTTGATATATAGCTAGTATGCAGATGTGTGTGTGTGTGTGTGTGTGTGTGTGTGTGTGTGTGTGTGTGTGTGTGTGTGTGTGTGTGTGTGTGTGTGTGTGTGTGTGTGTGTGTGTGTGTGTGTGTGTGTGTGTGTGTGTGTGTGTGTGTGTGTAACTTTGTAATTAAGTAGCTAGCTAGTATATGATCGAATTAAAGATGTATATATACATATAAATTAAGTTTTGTGTGTGTGTGTGTGTAACTTTGTAATTACGTAGCTAGCTAGCTAGTAGATGATCGAATTAAAGATGTATATATATACATATAAATTAAGTTGAAAATTTCAGGATGGACAAGAGTTGGATTTTGCTTCCAAGATGGGATCAAAATTATAAAATTGGAATGAAGAGTTTTGTGGAATATGTGAAGGCTAATTCTAATGTGAATATTATTACCCGTGTAAATATTGTCAGGGTCGGAGCGATATGTATCGTTTTTTCATTGATATAGTATGGGCGCACCTAAAGAAAAACGGGTTTTGGATAAGTACACGTGTTGAATTTATCACGGTGAAACATCATCAACTACCTTTCGCCCAACATGATCACGAACGAAGACAGAGAATTGCGTAGATAGAAGGACGAAACGAACCAACCCACTTGTGGAACGATTGAAGAAAGAGATAGGAAAAAGCTTATCTTTGATAGCGGTCATACGGGGGAAAGGATCTGATCATAGATAGAGACTTAACCCTGTGCGGGGGTAGGGGCGGATGTAGCCAAGTGGATCAAGGCAGTGGATTGTGAATCCACCACGCGCGGGTTCAATCCCCGTCGTTCGCCCATCAATAAATGGACCATTTGTTATAGAGACACAAGAAAAACAAACCTAGAAATAATTTTTTCTGCAAGTCATCTCGAGGCTTTCAAACGCATCCAAGCAATTGGTATCCGATTGATAGAAACCATAGATTCGCGTCGCCTACTTGCTGAAAGCACAAATGGAATTGCCGATCATTCATTGTATGAAGTTTTTAAGACCTCACTAATCAGCCTTACACTTTTACCCGGATGAAGACAAAAGATCCCCTCCCCTTTACTAAACCATGGGGAGCCCCGGAGTAGTTTACCGGGCAAATTTAGTTGTCGTGACGATACCTTTCTTATTTCTTAGTGGAAGATCGTAAAATCTTTCTCTTCATTTCGAGACTGATCGGATCCGCCGTAGACACCCGGGAGACCTCCACAAGGCAGGCTAAAAGAGTAAGAGGTTCTGAAAGAAAGAAAAGATTTATGCTTTCATTTCTTTGCTTTGTTGAAATTAAAATACAGTTCTTTAAAAAGGGTGTAGGTATAATGCACGCAGGCCAAGTCAAGAAAAGGACTTCCTTACTTTTCTTTCATAGTAGTCTTAATGACCAGTCGTTTGAAGCCTTAAGAAACCGGTTTTTTTCGCCTTCGTCTTAAGAGTTTACTTTTTCGATTCGGAACTCTTAGTCGGGCTGATGGCGAGATCTATTTTTTGTTCGGGGTTCAAAAGAAAAGAGAGTAACGGAGTAACTCGAACTCCGAGAGAGGAACCACCACCCAATGGTGCTTTTATGAAAGCACGGTCACCGGCCTTCTCGACACTATTGAACCTGAAATCCACTCTCAATCGTTCGGGATGTATTATTTAGTATCCTGTACTTAAGCTAAGCGGGGCAAAAAGTGCCCTATCCGCCTGGGCAGTGCCAGTTGTTTGTTTTTCAAGTCAAGCCCCGTATCCCGGTTGGCATAACAAAGAAAGAGAGTGCCAAGAAACAACAAATACCCCTCACTTTTGAAAGGTTCGGGATCGTCAGGGAGCCCCTATAGACGTAAAGACTTGACTTCACTGAACCAGCACTACTATTTATCGGCTCCTACCACTCGTCCCTCGTCTGCTCGTCGAGTACGTCCCTGGCCCTTGCTCGTCTCTAGTAGCCGATCGAGGTTCTGAAAGAAAGAAACTCGCACGTATATGGGTCAGTCTCCTACCCTTGCTGCTGTTGACCTCTCTCCTGTACAGCCACAGAGCAGTTCGCAGCAAGATCCTTCTCAGGACGGTAGTCCTGCCTCAGTCTCCTTTCTTTCAGAACCTTTCTTTCCTTTCATTCGCTACGCACTTCGCCATGAAAGATCTTGGTGATCTTCATTTATTTTTGGGAATCGAAGCCAAACGTACAGTACATCGATCTAGTCTTGACTCAGACTAAATACACCTTGGATCTGCTTACTCGCACTCATATGCAAGACTCCAAGCCGTGTCCCACACCCGCTCAAAGCTCTCCGCATACGATGGTGCTCCTCTCTCTGATGCAACAGAATCTCGTAGTATTGTTGGCGCCCTTCAGTACCTCACTCTCACCAGACCTGACATTTGCTCTGCAGTCAATCAAGTTTGTCAGTTCATGCGCGCTCTCACCACCGTGGATCTCCAGGCTGTAAAACGCATCTTACGGTATCAGAAGGATTATCTTGGCCCTTGGCCTAACGGACCGTTAACCACCTTCTTTGCATTCTCTGATGCCGACTGGGCTGGCTGCCCCGATAGCGGACGGTCCACTACCGGCTTCTGCGTATTTCTCGGAAAAAACCTACTGACTAGGGTTTAAAAAAAGCAACCGACTCTTTCCAGGTCTAGTGCCTTGTACTCTGCTTCGGCACTAGACCTTACGGCCTCTGAACTGTTATGGCTTTCTTACTTGCTACGCGATCTAGCGGTGCCCATAGGCTTTAGAGAGGTTAACTTTCCAAGCCAACCCACACGACGAGAACACGATTTTTAACTCCGAAATACCGGAAACCCTTAGTCGCTCACAGGTCGCGTGCAGCACGTTCTTTTTTTTCTTTTGGCAGTTGAAATCATACTACTTAAAATGGGGTAATGACAGAATCGATAGAAGAAAGGTGCCGAGGTCACTAGAAGTATGGTACCGAGGGAGTAGCCTGTTTGCTTTAAGGAGAGGTATTTGTCTTCTTTGTTGGCCTCGGAAGTTCCGCCTCAAGGATTCTCTCTGGATAAGGACGCATTTGTGTCTCTTATGCGCAGGTCGAATATCGGTTATGAAAGATCGTCCAAGATCTATTATTTGCTTTGCCACACAGCAGACAAGGCTAAGCCGCTAGTAAGACCCGTTCCACTCGTTACATTACACAACCCTCTTTTTCAGAACCTTCTATTGATAGCTTACTAGAACTATTGGAGCCAGGCAAGTAAACTGCCCTTCGTTTCAGCTACTTCGTTGCCTCGAGACAAAGAAACAGCAAGGCAAACCGCCGACATTGAGATTCAACGGCTCTTATACTCTTTGCTGAAGCTATCGTGTCGTATGGATGGATGGGGTGCGTCTGAGCCTATTTCTTCTCTTCTCTATCATTTTTGGCGAATTTTTTGTTTGCTTTGTCATGCCGTAGTCTTTTAAGATTCAACCTGTCAGAAGAAGGCTAGTTGTACCCCTTATATCATATCAATACCAATAGCAGCAGATGCAGCAACTGAGACGGGAGGCAGTTCGCTCACCCTACCGACTACGAAAGAAAGAATGCTCCTATTTATAGCTACCCAAAACAGAACGCCAAACTCACTTGTTCGTGCCTCTGACCAACCAAACTACTCAGATAGAGCTGGCGAGATCAGCTCATTCAGCGGATTTACTTTATAAAAGAAAGCCTTGCCAGGCGCTTTAATGCCCCATGTTCTAACCAGGATAGAAAGATAAGGCCAGGATAGAAAGATAAGGACACCTCAGACCAATTAAACGAATTCCCATTTTTTAGTGTACCGATGGCATGAGAATGAAAAACTGGATGATCTAACTACGGGAAATTCTGTTATTGCTTTCACTGCCTGACTAATACGGATAGGTTTCTCCGCGGTCTCTATTTTTGGCAAGAAGCTAAGCTGGCCTACAATTTAGCTAGATTCGCTCACCCTTGCATTAGAACAACTCAGGAGATGAAAAGACTTCCTAACAATTCTCAGCTTCCTGGAAAAGACTACTAAACTTCGACGGTGGCCGAGGCTACGTTCTTTCTTGATCTATCTTTCCGATTATGGATCTTCGTGGAATAGCCTGGCAAAGCGGGTTAAAGTGGGAATTATGGTTCTTGCACGTCACTTTCTTTCTCCTACGAATCAAGAAGAGTCCTAGACATAGGATATTATAGTTCTTTTTTCTTTGCATGGTCATTTAATTTTTCATAAGGTCTTGGGGAAGCAGTGGAGGGCTGTTAGGGCTGCGAGATCTGGACCTTTGATCTCACACCTTTTCTTTGCAGATGATCTTATTGGGAGGCCTCTAAGCAACAAGCTTCCATCATGAAAAAAGGCCTTGATGAATTTTGTAAAGCCTCTGGTCAACAGGTAAACTTTGATAAGTCTAGCCTTTATTGTTCTCCAAATAAGGATGATGGTCTTGCTATTGAAATCTGCAATATATGTGGCTCTCCCTTGACTTCTCATTCCTTAGAGTTCCTCTGGTACAATCCAGAGTCACCAAAGCGGGCAGTTGTGGACAAAGTTCAAGCCACTTGGAAAAGTCAGCTCTTATCTATGGCAGGTAGATTGACCTTGATTCAAGCTGTGACATCTGCAGTACCTATCTACACCATGCAGACTGCTAAGCTTCCTGTGGGAACTTGTGAGGACATTAAAAAAATAAATAGAAAGGGGGCACTCAATCTAAACCTCATTTGGTTCGATGGGACAAAGTTAGTAGACCTAAGCAGTTTGGGTAAAAGGAATTAAACTAGTCACATGAATCAAGCTCTTTTAGCTAAAGCTAGTTGGAGGATCACAAACCAGGACCAAGGGCTTTGGGCTTCAATGTTCAGGAAAAAGGACTTTTTCGGGACTTGCAGCTTTGATCCTAATGCGGAGTTTCCTTCTGCTTCTTCCAGTACTTGGAAAAGTATTCTCTATGGTTCTGAGGTCTTGCAGCAGGTTTTTTTTTGGAGGGTTGAAAATGGTAATGGTAGAAGTCTCAGATTTTGGACTTTTTTCTGTCAAGTCTGCCTTCAATTTGTGCATTGATTCAGGTTCCCTATCTTTTTATCAATGGAGTTTCATTTGGAAGTTAAGAATCCCTCTCTCTACGGTCGAGCTATTTCATCCCTTACTCTAACAAGTAAGCAAGTAAACTCCCTGTGTAGACACCTCAACGAACTCGTGTGGACACTCCTCAGCCCTCAAATACACATTAAGATGTTGACCCGTTTTTCTTTTCTTTGCTGATTCCTCTCAATGAAATTTGCCATGTTGCACTAAGTTACTTACGGATGTATGCATGCAATCCGGGAACACTTTGGGGTGAACACCCATCCAAACAAGTAGGGTCAATAGTTCAGCATTTAGGCCGTAACATTTAGCAACAAAAAAATCTTTAACCCAACAAGTGCTCTCCGAACCAAGCTAGATAGTCTCCTATCACTAGGCTCACCAACCAACCTGGACTTTGATTCTTATTATTCCTACCAGGATTGTTTCCGGCCATGAGTTCCCATATGACATGACATAAGCGCTCTTGCGTGGGCTGGGCAAATCTTTGAGAAGCTACCTTTCTCACTTAGTGCTTGCGCTAAGGCAATGCAATTGAACCCATTTTTTTGTTTAAGGTTTTTTTCCCTACCGAAGTACCAAAGGCTTTCGAGGCCCCGACCTAAAAAAAGGCTTTCAGTAGCGCCCTTAGAATCTAAGCCTTTTGAAGCGCCAGTAGTTGTGGTAGGTAGAACTTTCGTTGTTATCGCTCTGGGTTTCGATCTATATGACCTCCGGGCGGTACAAAGTACACCTCTTCCGTAGAGGCAGGTAGTAGTAGTAACCTAACCTTTAAGAGTCTGCTCAAGGTAGCTTGGAAAAAAGTACTGCCCTTTTCCTTCGCTACTAGGAGAGTCAGCAACTTCTATTAGCGCCGGACCTTGAGTCGAATTGATCGTGTCATGTGCAACGTCCATCAATGATGGTTCATTAATGTCCATTGATTTAGACTCCTTCCCCTTTCCCAACTACGAATAAGACCGAGGGGAGCCCGAGAGCCCCAAAACCAAGAACGGAAACGGAAGCCTTTCTATTCAATCCTCATTCTCTCTTAAATAAAGCTCGCCCTCGGGCCGGTCCGCCGGGTCTTTCCCTGTTGTTCTGTTACCGCCACGAGAAAGACGCACAGAAGAGGTATGCCCAGCGCGCGGAGGATCCGTTGAGAGGTTAGGGAACTGTACGATCTTTTCCCCTATTGTATTGAATCAATAAAAAAAAAAGAGGTCAGTGCTACGGCCCCCTATTCTTTGATCCAATATTGACCGGGGACGAGCCCCGACTTACATAAGTCCTTAGCGCAAGCACGGAGTAAGCAAGCTACCTTGTTTTGACCTCCCGTAGTGGTCCTTGCTTTTAATAAAGTGGAGCGGGGAAAATTTCTCGTACTTGCTCAGTGTGCTCCCCTTTCGTCGAGTGCCCCGCCCGGTTCACTGGGCTGTTGGCCTACCAAGCACTTGCCCGCTGCTCCTGCCGCCCGGCGGAGCGCTCGTTCTCCTTACTGTTCTCTCCGCTGGAGCCCCCTCCCATTGCTCTAGCCATAAGCTATGGCAGCTCCAGCTCGCAACCACGGGGGCCGCCCCGCGAGGCCAGGGTGGGCTCAGCGGTCAGGTTAGCCCTCATTCGAATGGGTCTTTCACTTTTGCCAGATCTAGAGAGATACTACGAGTCCTCCGTCCCAGATTCCATCGCCGCGGCCATCTGGTTCACCGGTACTACCAAAAAGTCTCATGCTTATGTTACTGTTATTGATGGTTTTATTATCTTGGACCACGAAGACCCGGTCGTGCTTCTGGTTTCCATTCCCATCATCATATTGATGATAAATCTCCTCGTGCTCTGCCATAAGAACTTGGAGTCCGTATCATGGTGAAGGTAAGGTAACGCTGTGATTCTTGCTCAAAAAACAGACCGAACGCGTTCGAGTTATTGGCTCGTCCAACCCCGCAGCATTCATGAATCGCTCGTTCAACTGTCCCTCGGAGACACGGGCGAGAAGTACCATGCATGGTTGCCCCCCGTCCTTTCTTTATCTCGATACGGCTCAGCCAAAAAACGTGAGCGTCCCTGCGCGAGCCTTATTTTATTAGTAAAGTCAAGCTTTGGCTCCCTAAAGACTAAACTAAAGAAATGGATCAAAAAAAGGGGGGACTTCCGCAACGGGCTATGCCACCCAAACCAACTGAGGGAAGTAGCATCCGTCCCATCGCAAGCACCTACAATGTCATGATCACATTGGTTTACCCTTTTTTCTTTGGTAGTTCAACGGACGGTCGCCCCTCCAACAAGAAAAGGTATAAATATGGAAACTTCTCTGCCATTTGGATCGGAGAATTTATGGAGGAAATCGGGTTTTAAATTTCCAGAAACCAAACGATTATATAGCCAAAGGGAATACGCCGCGCCTAAAATCATCCCAAGCGCAGCTAATGTGGCTACTAAGCTATTTCTTTGGAAAGCTCCTACTAAGATGGGAAATTCCCCGATAAAGCTGCTAGTACCAGGTGAACTCATATTGGCCAAAGTGGAAGAGAAGGAAATGGTAGAGAGATTCGGCATGGTGCTCACTGAACCTCCGTAATATCTAACAAGTCGAGTCTTATGTCGGTCATATAGAACACCAACACATAGAAAAAGGGCTGAAGGAACCAGTCCATGACTTAACATCGGTAGAATGCTACCTCCAATTCCCTGTATGTTCGATAGAGCCAAAGATCCCCCCATTGATCGGAGTACGCCGATTACCCCCCGAACCGTACAAGATAGTTACCCCCTATCATACGGCTTTCTAACTGCACTTCTTTTTCTAGTCGTTCCGTTCTGTCGATCGATGGTAGTATAAGAGATCTGTAACTCCCCTAAATTTTTTAAAGAATGGTTCCTGCTTCCTACCCATAGTTAGCATGTATCTCCCCGGTCATACTTGAGTATCACACCGTAGACCCCCACCCCAACTCTATCTTCCTTATCAGTGAACCGGAAATAGTGCATAGGTACTCTTCAATGCAGCGGGGACGAGACGACGTGACATACTACGATCGCGTATAGAAGTGCTGCCCTTCGGCTCGGCAATATGGAATCTCTCAACAGCTCCCGTTCGTTTATGAGGTCCTATCGGGATAGGTAGGCCCAAGCCTTTCCCCCTCCCCTCCCTCCATAAGACCCTATTTCTCCTTCCCCCTCGGGAAAGAGAAAGAAGATAATCACTCCTTTCTTTCTTCTCTTCTTTCATGTGAACGGCCCTTTCTTGTATCGAAAGGTTTTTCGTGCTATACACCACGTTGAGAAAGACCAGCCTCCTATGTACCGTACCATTTTTTTACCTCGAAAGGGGGGTCCTCCTTATGATGCTCCGGACGGCTGTCCGAAGTGCAAGGGGTAAACTCGGACTCGGATAAAATAGGATTGTGCGCGCCGGGCCCTTATGTTACGCAATCGTAATATTTTGTTATGTTCCACCGCTTTTACGCCAGAAATAAAAGGTTCCACACGAGCTCCCGTTCTGCGGCGTGGCGGCAGGACCGATAGAGGATTGGCTCCGGGTGTAGATAGGGTAAAATCTGCAGGGGTCGTGCAAATACATGGGCCCCTTCCCTTCCCGGATGAATGGGGTGGTTTAGAAGGCGCTTCCGATCTAAGGTCCCTCGGCGCGAGGGGTTAGGCAGGTAGTATGGGCCCTCTGACTTCCAGCTATGCGCTGTGCGGCTCCCGCGAAGCGAATGAAGGGAAGCTCGAAGAGCTTACGGGTGAGCTTACGCTTACTCTCAGCCTCTTTGATTGGTAGGCGGGCGGCCTAAGCCCCCCGCCCCGAAACTGACCCGCAGCACAGCGCCCATTCGCTTCGCGCGCGGGAAGGCAACGAAGTTCAGTTCATGAGACCGCGGCGGAGTGGAGCAGCCGCGACACAAAGTTCCTTACCTTAGCTGGATCTCGCTGGTGCCACCTAAACGGTAGGTAGGCGACGGATGTGTGACGTTTGGAGTTGTCGTTCGTGCACCTGTCCCCAATGGAAGAATGAGTGATCCGTTCCCCTGCAGATCATGGCTTTACCACTCGGTCCCCGATGGCCAGCGGGGGATTCGGTGTAGCAGCTCACGTTCGTTTGCGCTGCGCGTTCCCGCTGGACTGGACACGTGTTAGCTGTAGGAAGTATGGTTCCGAAAGTGACTTCGGTTTGCCAGTTCAGGCTCAACTCCTCGCTTTACGTTAGCGGACCTACAGGTCGGGTCGGGGCTCTGCGCTCTTTCTTTCTGTGTGGGACGATGCCGGGGAGAGAAGGGAATGCGTCGAGGCGGCGAACAACAACACAACTACATTTTTTTTTTGCTTTTCCCTCCCGATGGATAAGAGAACTGACTGAGCTGGCCTAAAAAGCGCTTGGGCGTTCTACGTACGATGTAGTAGACTCCATCAGAAAGAAATCGATATGTATCTGATGGATCAAGAATAGATGGTTGTCTCATCAATAGATAGAAATAGGGCTTGAAGCTCTCGCCTTATTTTTGATGCATTCCCTCTCTATCCATTCCTACTCTTTCGATCTATCAGAACAGATCAGGCTATCTATCAATCGATTTGAAAATAGCACGTTCATATCGATTTTTGTTCATTTCCGACACGCCAACACAGCCGCCATAATAAGAAGCAGGCGAAGCAGCTAGAAGCGAGTTCTTTCAGAACCTTGAATTCTTATTCACGAATGAATTGGGAAAGCCACCAGAAAGATTGATTCTGACTTCGTAGAGCCGGTGCTGCTGTTGCCTGCGCGTAGGGCCGTCACCCACTCCCGTCCCGGGGCGCTAAGGGGCTTTTGTTTTTGAAACAGACGGCAGTGTTTTGTTTTGCTGAGGCCTCGAATCAAGCTTTTGTTGCGACATGCTATGTTTTCTCCCCTATTGCTAGTAGGTTGATGGGTCGCACGCCCGGCACACATGTTTTGGCCTTGTGTGTCCATAACTCAAAATAGGTGACCTAACGGCCGCCGCCCGACTAAACATACCAATAGTCACCAGATTCATATGGGCTACTGAGGAGTAAGCAATGATCTT